>JAECUM010021564.1:0-37458 GCA_016617855.1 Megalonaias nervosa | reverse complement strand
TGACGTCACATGTAGCTCTCTTCTGATTGGAAGAGACACTCCGCGAAGTGAGTGAATTTTGCAACGCGTGTTGGGATTGGTGAACAATTTCAATCCGTTTCGATCCGCTCTTCCACTTTAAATAAACGTCGTTCACTTCATTCCCTTCACCTGTTCTCGTCACAAAGATGTGGACCAACGTTGAATCGTCTACCCTCGTATCGTCGATGATGTTCCGTACGGACTTACCTATGTATGTGAGATCATCATGGAGAATCGTTAGGATCACCGAGACAAGCGTTTGGAGAAGAAGGACCTATGTGAAAAGACAAGGCTGTCTGAAGCGAGTCCTCATCTACGGTCCAGAAGTTAGAGGAAGTTTAAGAAAGAGAAGAAGATCAGTGAGATGCCCTCTATGTTAACGGAATGGTGTTAACATAACAAACAACGGCCCTTTTCAGGGCCACTCCACTGCCTCGAAAAGATTTATTCTTTATTGCCTAAAATAAATTTATTCGATTGTATAATTTATCTTTTAACTCACAAAAACATTATTCTCTTATCTAAAATTTTTTTAATCACTTGTATAATTTGGGTGTAATATTATAATATTCGCAAACACGAACGCGAATGATTCAAACTTTACATAGAAATGACACAGGTGGCATGACGTCACTGTGCTTGCTACATTGTTGCAACTGTCCAGTACCGTGACGTCACCCTACCTGTTCCATTCCTCTTGTCGCTATACAAAATTCCCATTGTCCCTATACTATCCCATGGTGATTTTTTGTCCCTATAAATCTTGTCCCCATACTATACCGGGGGTGGGTGGGGGTGTGTGTCTGTAATGTATTTTCCCATTGTCCCTATACTATTCCACTACACTACTGATGATGGAGTCCTTTCAGTAAATGTTATTACGACATAGGTCAAATGAAGTTGTATATAAAAGAGGTTTTGTCAACAAAGTCTATATTCCTACTTATGTTTAGTCTGTTGAATCGTTATTGTTAGTTGTGTTCAGATATATTTGAGGAATCATTTTATTCATTGGAATTACAAAGTGTTCATTGACTTCAGGACTAAAACACTATTTTGCAATAATTTTGAATTAATTCAAAGACATTCTGGATTATATCATTATAATACATGCAGACTGTTCGTAAATCAATCTATTCAAGACTATTTGTACAGCAGCTAATTCAAGACTTTAAATTCACTCGGAATATTATATACTTTTGGAGAACATTTAGGATTATTTGCGATTTAATACACAATGTTGTAAGTTCCTTTCTAATTTTCACTTTGTATTCTAGGGAGGTAAACTTTGTTGAACTTTAGGAAACTTGTTGGTTTTGCTTCTTTCTGCTACTTAGGTTAAGACCACAGAATTGTTATAAACCAAAATAATAGTCAGAGTGGCATAGTATTTTTGTATATGTACTATAAATGTCATGACCATTCACTCTATAAAGCGGTGACCAGTTCCATCTTTACTAACCTATCCAGAAAAATGGATATTAAACCTTTGCATTTCGTATAAAATTCAAACTTCGGAATCATTTTAGAGAAATTTAATTAGATTAACAAATCTGTGTTACCTCAAGCTAAGCATGATAGGCAACTGTTGACACCCACTCAGTCAATGACAATGTTTTGTTAACGATGACTTCATAGTATTTTCAAATATTAGTGCAACAACACGGTCAAGATTTCAGCGGATTAAAGATACAACTAATGCTATGCTCGCAATTTCCGAGAAAATAAATCATATTTCTATCGATTCCATGGAGGTATATCTTGATGAAAGATCCTTCATGTTTACTAGGACGGTTAGTAGGCGGCTACCCTATACCGACACCGCATGGTGTCACGAATTCCACCTATTTGATAGGCAATGGACTCTGACCCTACACCCCAAAATAATTGTCCAAATATCAAAAATCGAGTGATTAGGGTCAAAGGAAACTCGGATTATTTGTTACCTACATCTTCGCTAGCCAAGGTTCCCATAACTATATCTACACCTTGGCATATCGAGTAGATATTTCTGTGCTTCTGTTCTGCGAAATTTCATTGGATGCGGCGGCAAGCTACCGCATTCAATCAAAATTAAGTTGTTCAAATTTGAACACTGTTCCTACGTGATCGAAACAAGGGAAGCACACAACTTGAAAGGACTAATAAATAAGCACTTTTCCAGTGCCGGTCCGTGTTTGCCCAAATACCTTTCACTCAAATAGACCAGTAATGACTTCCCTATGGTACATAGTCATACTTTCGATGTTAAACTTACAAAGTATCCTGTTGAGGTCAATTGCCACCACCGTTTTCGGCCGATGTACAATGCACCACGCTATTGGTTAGTTGGAATTACATACTAAGAGAAGCCACAAACGAAATCCAATAGATGTCGCTAGGACAAAGTACCGATATAGCTGTTCGTTCCGCCAAGGTGTAGAGGGGTTATCGGAACCTTGGCAAGCAAAGATGTGTTACCTAGAGCCATTGAAAAAGCCCAAAGCGATCAATGATTTTCGTCTGGAATGTTTTTGATGACATTTAGGGCGCAAATCATTCACCTTCCAGGATTGAATAAAGTTTGTTCAAACTATTTTGTATTAAATTTTATTGAAACAATTATGTGATTAATTTAATCTGAGTAAATGCGCATACATGAGTACATTGACATACACTTCTTAGATACTTTCAGCTGATGTAATGAAGCTGACATGGAATTTCACCGAGCTGCAGACGCGGATATCATTCTCGATGCCGTGCGAAATGTTGTGATATTGTTACTTATGACTAGATTTCAGAAAGGTCGTTAGCAATGCTTCGCATAATTTGTTTTCTTATTTGTGGTTTGCAATGTCAACAAACAAATAAGATCAACATTGGTTGACGGGTGTGATAAGTGAGGTCACAAACCAAAGTTGATAAGGATACTACATTTCGTAAGCTGTATTTCGAGGGCTGAATTTTTGCCCTCTCTGGAATTTTCCAAACGGAAAGTCACGCATATCTACTTTAGCGGCCTTATCCATGCTCTCTCTCTCTCTCTCTCTCTCTCTCTCTCTCTCTCTCCGTGAAACTTAATTGTTCATAGCCGTCACTCACTTTGTCTTTAAAGTATAAATTTGTTTATCTGCAGTTCATTACAGGTGCTATTTAGCAACCATTTTGCAGAAACACTTGACTACAAAATGCAAAGTCGAACATTCTTTACTTACATTTTTTAAATATTAAATGTGTCATTTAGTGTCATTAGACTTTGATTCCAAACTAAATATATGATATAGTAAAAGTCTGTTTTCTTCCTATCATATATCTAAAGACCTAAGCAATTCTGTATTGTATTGCACTGATGTTCAAATCAACGCTATACCTGGATTTTTTACACCTATATTGTGCAATGGCATATACATGTTGCATTTTGTATCATTAATTACAGATATGTGTATGTTGAACTACATTGTCGCAGGCCACGGGCGATCATCCACTACGCCCCTTTACTACCCAGTGATAAAGGATTCTCGCGTGTGGCTTACGATGATAGCTGAACATACAGAGATAAAACTAAACGCGAAAAATATTGAACGTAGTTAAAAACGGTCCTACTAAACGCCACAAAGACGCGCAAAGACAGGGCAAAGACATGGCAAAGACAGCGCATAGATATTTTAAACTGACTTTACGGAAAATATTTACTGTGAATACAAAAATTAAAAATGGAAATGTTTGCTTTGTGCATGTGTCGATCATTCTTTATTTAATATCCATTTGCACTCAACATTGTAATGAACAGTGTTAAATATTCAAAAATATATTAAAATTAGAAATGTTTGATTTGTGCATGTGTCGATCGTTCTTTATTTAATATCCATTTGCACTCAACATTGTAATGAACAATGTTAAATATTCAAAAATGCATTTTGTCGAAAGAATGGAATCTTTTCATCATCGGTGCTGAGTCGTTATATACTTACAATAATGAAAACTATTTACGGTTGATACAAAATTTATATAAATAAATATATAAAAATTAGAAATGTTTGCTTTGTCTATGTGCTTTCTTTTAAAAATTTCAATATTTTGACATATGACAGTTGAATTTATTACTCTAGCTCTTTCTCCCCATGAAATGTCATCTTGTAAATTTCTAACAATTGTTACGATTCTATGGTCTTAGACTATGTAAAGTAAGAAAGCTAAACCAATAAGTTTAGTAAAACCGACATATAATTTATATCTGTATGTTACAAAGTAAAAACTTAAGAGACACAGCGAATTAAATCCCTAATAATCATAAATGTCCCATCAGAAATCCAGAAGTAGAGAATGTTCTGAATGAATTCCAGTAGTCTCGAATTTTCTGATGTACCAATAGTATTGAATGTGCTGATATACCAATAGCCTTGAATGTGCTGCTGTACCTCAATGATGAAATCCATAATGTCTTTGAATGAGTTGTCCAAAATCCCAAATAAGTGTTTTAGTCCCAAAAAGTCAATGACCACTGATTACATCGGGCCGGTCACTGTCAAATGAAACACATTTTTCAATTAAATTAATAATATAAATTTCAATTAAGTTAAAAGTAACCAATAAAACATTTATCCATATTTCGAAATAAAGACCACTAAATAAAATGTACTAACTTCTGTATCTCCATTGCGTACAATGATTTCCACTGCGTAGCAGGTCAGTAAATTTGCACTACAATTTAAAATAAGTATTTATTTTTTATGTTTTATGTCAATTTATCACAATAACTTGTATTCAGTTCAAATAGTGAAGAAAAAGTTTTAATATACAATTTTTTGATTTCCATTTTCCTTTCATTGCGTTCCACTTTTCCATTGCGTATTTTAGTCATGCCCTTTAGTAGGACCCGTTAAAAATAGAGCAACGGGAATCCCACTTACCTTAACAACAACAACAAAAAAAAAAATTTTTTTTTAAAAAATACATGTGTGGCGTATACGTACTTTAGGAAGAGTGCGATATTATTACAAAGTTAATTACAATATACGTAGCAATAGAACATCAAAAAAGGTAAGTTTCATTCTTTATTTAGTCATCATAATTAGGTCACTTAATCACTCCGATATTAACGTTTTAGTCACCACCATGATTCAGCATGCTGGATTGCGATTTCTGTCGGTCTCACTCACAGGGGTTCGTTACAAAGAAAATTAGGAGTATCCGTCCATTAATCAAGGGATGGGGGTGGGGTGGGGTGGGTCTAACCTGTGTACACATTCGTTTATCCCCGGAATCAAGTGCCTGCGGGTTAGACCCCTCATCCTTTGATTCATGGATGGATACTCCTATTTTTCTTTGTAACGAACCCCTGTGGTCTCACTTAACACACCAAGTCACCCCAGGACAACCCAAGACTCCCCAAGAACACCACGGTATTACATATAATCGCACTAAAGCTCCCAAAATTGCGTCAAGAAGCGAAGAAAAAAAAAAGAGCAAACACACGCATGGACATTGATACTATCAGTTGATGGCCCCATTTTCGACAACATCCGGAAAATAACTCTTATGCGTAAAATCTCTAGCCTATAATTTGATATTTTTCAATAACAATTTCCTCATTAAATGGCAATGCACTGCACTGTACTTCCCTCCTTTATTTTGTTATAAACTGTTTATATACAAATATAAAAATTTTCATTTCAAGTCGTACATCGAAAATTTTGACAAAAACGTTTCGAATACTTGACCAACGTTTGTTGCAAACTCCAGTGATTTCCCTTGATTTTACTTAGCTGTGAAGGAAAAGCGATATGTAATTCCCTTGGTTTACTTTGATGTAAAAAAAATCGCTGTGTGTAGATTACTTGATATATCGGATGTAATTTATCAGACTTGTTTGAACAGATGATTTAATGATTGGGACAGTCACATAGACAATTAATTATCAACAGCGCCAGGGGCTCGTATCATTGCTTACAATTTACCTGTCATACACGTACTGTATCATAACTAGTTAGTTATTATAAAGTACATGTATGACAGGTAAATTGTAAGCAACAATACGAGCCCCTGTGATAAACAGTAGCTCACAAACCACCACGTTGTTTAATTCAAACACTTAAATCATCCCATATGTACCACTGGAAGTTTATCCAATGATGTCACATTAGTTAAACACACTAATGCGCTCATCGCTTGCTGCCTTGGGCCCCGCACATCCTTGGGCCGGGCCTGCACTAATGTATAATAAGAACATAATATGTCTTCTTTCCATTAATCAAGCATTAATATTGGATAAATATACATTTGTATACTCTAATATGCACGTGTTAAAGACCAAAATTACCATTTTGCTTACACTTTAATTAGTAGACTTCTTGGTTGTGAAAGACTTTGCTAATTAATAAATTAATGGAATGAATAATAATGTCTTAGCCCACAGCTACCAAAAAGTTTCCACACCATATATATATATATATATATATATATCTATATCTATATATACTTGACTGAGACTTTTGGCCCTTGGGGGTGGGAGTCTGAATTTTTCGACGACTGTGGGATTTGGGACTTTTCAAAAGGTAATATCATCAAATCAACTTTTGTCATTGAAAATTTATACCTTAGAAATGTAGTAACAAATAATGCATTAAACGTAGAGTAAAGGGCCAAGTAACTTGGGAAGAACTGAATCCTCAACTCGATCATGACAATGTGGTTATTTTGGGCAGATATTATGCTACACATAAAAGTGATACTGATTTTAAGAAAAGAATGTCTTTTTTGTCAAAAAGAACGACTATAGCATCAGCAGCCTTGCTCTTTATGAATACCAAGGCAATCATCAACCACTCGCAGCATCACATGGTAACAGGCGAGGAGAAAAACATCTCGTGAGAACTCATCCGAGGACTTTTGACAAAATAAAGAAACAGATGAAAGAACAGATACCGAGAGACATATATCGTGAATTGAAGAAAGATGACTCAGTGACTGGCGCTCGTGAATCTTAAGTAATAATCAACGTCATGTACAATGAAAAGAAGTCCGCAAACAAATGATGTAATCACGCCAACATCACCGATGATATGTTAGAAGTCCTTGGAATGATAAATGAACATCCGTTTGTGTAAACAATGATACACAACAAAGAGCAGGTACCATCCATCATTTGCTATACACAATACCAAATTACTGACCTACAACACTTCTTGACGTATGATAATAAACAACTAACAGGTATAAACAGAACATTTAACCTTGGAAACTTTTACATAACTACATTGGTATACAAAAATCAAAGAGTTGTCCAAAACAGTTCAAATGAACATCAGTTTTTTTATTGACCCTGTCCTTCTTCACAAAGACACTTCTTGCAGAACTTACAAGAGTTTTCTGGAGCATATTGCTACAGAGCTAGATAGAGATACTGAATCAGTGGAAGTACGAGTGTCTGAAAAAATGGAATTTGGAAGTGATGATGAGAAGGGCATAACCAAAGCAATTGAACATGTATTCCCCTCAGGTACATGCTATCTTTGCACTAAACATCTGAAGGATAATGTGAGGCGCTACCTTCAGAATAAAATTGGGGTGGAAAAGGGTGAACATGATTTAATAATGGTCCAAATATATCGGTGGCATCGCTGACGCAAATAGTACAATCGATTTTGAAAACAATCATCAATGAACAGCATCTGACATTTGCACCATACTTTACAAACAACTTGAAACTAAGACTACAGAAATATGTTTTCAAACCTAGCCGCTGAAATACAGAACGTGTGAATTGGACAAATAACAATGCCGAGTCCATCAATAACATTCTAAAACTCTCTGTTGATCGGAAGCCAAAACACGCACAATACCTAATACATAAACTTTTCAGCATGACACAGCTCCGTTTCATGGATTATAGAAGCGCTCCTCATGACAGCGGGAATTATCAATTAACAAAAGAAGAACACATTTACCACATACATGACAGCATCTGGAGGTGCAAATGAGCAAAGCAAAAGACAGATTTTCACCAGCTTCCTCAAGGACAATAAATGCGCAGAAATCAAAGTACATAAAATCACAAGATGGAAAATACACCGTAATTACTAAAGCTAAAGGAACTTCATGAAAACCTGGTCAGTGAAAAAGGCCTGTCAATGAGAGGGCCAATAAACGCTAAACACTTATAAGCAAATGAATAATTAAATTGTCTGAGATACGCTAATAATTGCCAAATAAAGGAAAGGATGAATAATTAAATTATGTGATATGCTAATAATTTTATATACAATTAGTTTGCCATGTTGTTTAATTTATTTAACGACTTATTTGATGCACTCAATTTCGTTGCCTCCTCCTGGTGGTGTGGCATTGCTACTTATTGACAAATGTTGATAAATATTCACGTTACTTGGCAACGCTTGACCGCACTACTTTTCAGATTTCATGTTACACAAAAAATCGCTAAATGTTCACAGTTTTTGCTTGTTTGTTTGTTGTTGTTGTTGAAATTTAAAGTAGGTACTATGTAAAGTCTTAAGATGTTGTTGGAGAGGCTTGGGGTGTCATCGGTTGGTAACATTTTGGGAAACTGCTAGAAAGACCAGTTATGATAGTTTTGCTTGATTAACTTTTTTCAGTACTGTACAGTAGATAAGTTAAGTCAATCCATTACTTAAGTATTTAATACTATTTATATTGCAAGCTTAGACATAAAATGTCATCTCAATAAGACATGGTGTTATCTATTATAGACATTTTGTTTGAGATAGTGAGGATAATGAATACTAAAATCACAGGGGCTTGTATTGTTGCTTATAATTTACCTACAAATTATAAATGTACTGCATAAATATTGTATCATTACCTAAAAATAATACATGTACTGTATCAATCTTGTTATATCGCTTACAATTTACCTGCAAATAATACATATATGGTACATATATGACTTGTAGGTAAATTGTAAACACTGAAATGAGCCCCTGTGATTAAAATAAAGGAGAGGCAGCAATGGGTGTATGAGACTAAACCTGTTGATACATAATGTAAATAAAGATACTTTGATACATGTATAGATGATACATACTGGTAGCTTGTGATTTATACCTTTTAAGATGATTCTGATCCCACAGATATGGATTTTTAGACTCGGCAAAAGTATGTTTCTTTCCCATGTTAAATACATCATATTAATATCTGCTAAGATAGCCTCCACTCATACACATACCTCAAAACCCTCTTTACAAATTCTCTACTAATTTCATCAACTGTCCTCACATCAAGATTCAGTTCCCATTTCATCAGTTTATTCTTCAGTTAATTTGTCAACCATTCTATCTACCATTTCTATGTATCCACTACTACTTCACAAATTCTTAACTTTAACTGTGATCACTACCACTGTTTGCATATCTGTTTGGCCATATTATATATATATATATATATATATATATATATATATATATATATATCAGGCAAGACAATGTCTGCAACCTTAAGTTGCAGTAGACAGTACTGCCTAAACTATATATGACTGCTATATATGACTGTTGACCTGGAGTGGACAGTTACACCTGACTTACTCTGGAAAGTCTGTTCTGGTGGATCAGATGGATGAGCAGATATACCCATCAACCAGCTGTGAAGGCAGATGGCAAGAGCTGTGTGGATAATGCAGGGTATCAGCTTAGTTGTAACAGTAACTGATGGACATTCACTGCATTGTGACTTGACTCCAGAGATCTCAGCACTCTTGTGCCACTGGTATAACACAGACCTAGACAAGAGTGTGAGGTGACTCTGTAACTTTCCCTCACTAAGATCTGACTCATTCACATGTCTCTCTTTATAGATGTACCAAACACAGACAAGCTCATTCATCCTTGGTGTCTTTAAATGTTAGAGTTGGCACAGATAACCAGACATAGCCAGGTGTCATTGGCAAAAATAGCTTTAGCAAATGCAACAACAATGAACTTCTCCTATTAAAGAAATGCATTGAACACAGCCTCCTAATCACAAACCCAGTCTTCTGCTCTGCCAAACCACAACAAGGCATCTTGGATGCAGCAATACTCCAAGCAATGGCATCGTCAAGAGAAGGGACAGGCAGGATGTCCAAGTGACAAAGGCCACAAGAAGTACAGAATACTGGACTGATCACAGGCTCATAGTCTCCAAATTCAATATCCAGATTCAGTCCAGATGATGACCACAAGGCCAAAAAGTGCATAGAATGTTTAATGCCTCCAAATTGAAACATGAGAATGTGAAACAGGCACCTGTCGAAAAACTGTGCAGCCAAGTCAATATATTTCCCATCAGCTTGTGACAGTTTTGGTCTCACAGTCAGTATCAAGAAGTCAGAAGAAGAAATTCACTAACCTGCACCAGGAAAGCCTTATGTAGAGCCTACCATCACAGTATATGGCCAAACCCTCCTTGCAGCGGACAAGTTCACCTATCTTGGCATCAAGCTGCAGCCCATATCAATGATGAAACCTGGTGAAGTCTCATCCATACTGGAGCTACAATGTTTGAACAGAGGAGAAAAGCTGAGGCAGTGCAGAAGCACGAGCAATGTAAATCTCAAGTGTAGCATGTACTCCATTGATCAAGCAAATCAAAGTGGCATCTCCTGTCGAGTGTACCACAGACAGTTCAGAGCACAAATTGGTCTGATCAGCCACTAACAGCCTCACAGAAATCAAACCAGTTAGTAATGTCATGGTCATCTTAGAACTTGAAGGATGAAAAAATATATATACAGAGATAGAGCATACATGATGCTCAAGGGAAAAACCCATCACTCTGTTCATTGCAATTGGAGCATCACTTGGCCATTTCTGTCAAGTCAAGAAATAAGCTTGGAAGGTTTTGGAATACACATGAACGTGATGGGTATGGTTGTTTTTAATGAAGTGTATAACATAATTTATGACAGAAAATGCTCAGATTGTGACTTAATCTCCTTCCATCACCGTATTGTGCTCAGTAAACAAAAGATTCCACTCTATCTGTGTGCACTTTGCATCAGGTTTGAATATCATAGTTATTTAAAACGAACCAATTATATCAAAGGCGTTGTTAAAATAGCTTTCAGTTCCCTCCATTTTGGTGTATTATTGATAGGTACAATAGTAGAGTATACAATTTGGCTTTACTTCAGATGTGTACCTCTCAAAAGACTGCTAGCTCTGCTTGGTCATTTTCACTTCCTGGACCTCAGTTGGTAAATGGGGAAAAAATGAGCTGATAACATTTTTTTACTTTCTATACTTCATTCACTGCTCTTTCAGAAACTGGTATCATCTAATTTGGCAAAATTCCTTTCCTGTTTTAATAACTGCATAAGTTAGTGTACTTGGGACTTGGTTAGGCATGTGGAAGTGGTCATTTTATCAACTGTCTGCTTTAGATAGTGCATAGTTTCCATAATTATTACCCCATGTAAAGAAATGTCAGGTACTGTACATGAATGTAGCATAGAGTTATGCCAACATTCTCACAACTGTGCATGTTGCCAATGCAGAAAACTTCACCTTACACCAGTCTCTTGCTCAGAACTACATAATAACTGTAGCGGTATACCTTGAAGACAACATAGGTGTTGTTATTGGACACTTTAATTTTGGTTTGATAGCTGAAAGATTTTAAGTTACAATTGCCTAAACAGTCCTTTTCAATGGTTCTCATGTATTTCTTCCTTTTAATGTTAGCAAAGTCCCACACAAGCCCAGCCCCAATCCCATGCCATCATGATGACAAGTGAGCTATTTTAAAAATGCTTGTTGCATTTTCTCAACATAGCAACCAATGTTATCCTAAAAGATAGGAATATGAAACTTGCCACAGCTATTTCTCAGATGTCACTAGTAAATTTTACAGGTTAAGAAGAGGTAAAATGTTTGATAATGTTTCTAGCACTAGTATATGGAAGGTTCATGAAGGTCACAGGTTGAAGGGTAAAATGTTTGATAATGTTTCTAGCACTAGTATATGGAAGGTTCATGGAGGTCAAAGGCTGAAGGGTAAAATGTTTGATAATGTTTCTAGCACTAGTATATGGAAGGTTCATGGAGGTCACAGGCTGAAGGGTAAAATGTTTGATAATGTTTCTAGCACTAGTATATGGAAGGTTCATGGAGGACACAGGTTGAAGGGTAAATTGTTTGATAATGTTTCTAGCACTAGTATATAGAAGAAAATGAATCTGCTATATTATTATTTCCTTAATTTTATTACAAATGAATGAAAAGAAATATTTTTGGTATATTTTTCTTTCACTTAATCCAACAGTTTTTAAATTCAAGTTGACTTCTGTGTACTAAGATTTTTAATATACCTGTAATTAAGGTCAGTTCACACACAATACTGCCATATCGTATTTTGTATAAGCAAGAGCAAAATTGACATAATTCACTTATTTTCATACATAACATCAATGTTAATACACCATTTTATTGGAAAATCATGCATGATGATATGAAAAAGAGAAAAGCTATTGCACAAATGTTCATGTTTGTTTTAAAGACCAGATGGGTATTATTATTGTATGATTTAACTTTTATTGTTTAGATGCAACATTTAAGTTAGAAGCATCTAAACAGTCCTTTTGAATGATTCTTGTGTATTTTTTCCCAAAGCATTGTTCATTAGTAACAAAGTCCCACATATGCCCAGCTCCCATCCCCCTCCCATGATGAAAAGTGAGCTATTTAAAAAACAGTACATTGCATTATCTCAACATTACAAATAGTGTTATGCTGAGAGAGAGGAATATGAGACTTGCCAGTTGTTCCTCAGATGTTACCAATAAGTTTTATTATGAACAAGGATGGAACAGTCCAGGTTTACAAAGGTCAAAACTTAAAACATTTGCTAATTCTTCTAGCACTAGTCTGTCTGTGTCATGTCATCATTTTTTTCTTCATTGTATTACAAATGAATAAAAAGAAATAGTTTTGCTATAATTTTCTGTCACTTAATCCAATGATTTAAATTTAAGGTGATTTTACTCTATGTTCTAAGACTTCTGCTTTCTCTGTAATTAAGGAGATTTCACACACATTGCAAGCCATATTATAAGCAGGAGCAAAATAGGTATAATTAGCTTTTTACCGTTCATAACATCATTATTAATGTAACTTTTTATTGAGAAAATCATACATGATGATATGAAAATGAGAAAATTAGGCAATTGCACAAGTGTTCATGTTTGTGTTAAGGTTCTGCTCAACAGATTCACATTTTTGCATAGGGTTAATTTTGCAAGAAGAATTTCCCATGTTTTCATCACTAGTTATCCTGGCTATTTAAAATACACCTGATATATCTTAGGTATTGTTAAAATAACTTTTGATTCCCATTAGTTTGGCATATGATCAATGGGTGTACTTTGGTTTATAAAGTATACAGCTTGGCCTTTGTCTAGATGAACATCTTTTAAAAGACAGCAAGCTATCTCTTCTTGATCATGTTGATTTCCTGGACTTCAAAGGTAAATAGGGCAGAAAAAAAATAAGCTGATAACTTTTTTGTGTGTTTTATATCTTTTATAATCCACTCATAGTATTTTTATAATCTGGTATCATCTGACTTGAGAAATTTAATTTTTGCTTATTTTAATTGCTGAAGTTAGTGTACTTGGGGCTTGTTTAGTCTCAGATATTGAGTACACAAGACTAGCCATTTCATCAGCTTTCTGCTTTAGATACTGCAGTTTCCATAACTACCACATGTAAAGAAATTTCAGTCATACTACCTAAAAGTAACACACACACACACACACACACACACACACACATATATATATATATATATATAGTTGCTTTGAGTTCAAAGATGACCATGACATTATTAACTGGTTTGATTTCTGTGAGGCAACTTCACTTTACACTGGTCCCTCTCTCAGAGCGCGTAATAACTGTAAAGCTGTACAAAAGTAGTTCAGAATCTAGTTCTCAGTGTTGGCACTCTATAGTTCTGTATTTTGCATAGGGTTAGAATTTTAAAGAAAAATAATTTTCCTGGTTTTCCTCAGTAGTTAAACAGGCAGTTTAAGAAAGACATTGTATGTCTTAGACCTTATTAAAAGAACTTTTAATTTTCTTTATTTTGGTGCATGGTTGATGAGTGTAATATGGGTTATAGAGTATACAGCTCGGCCTTACTTCAGATGTGCACTACTAGCTCCATTTAGTTATTTTCACTTTCTGGTCTTTAGAGATAAATTGTGAAAAAAAAGAGTTGATAACATTTTTACAAATCTTATATATATTTGGTAATTCATTCATTGCGCTTTCAGAAGCTGGTATTGCCTAGTCAAACAAAATGCATTTTCTTTATTTTTAACAGCTGCTAAAGATAGTATACTTTAGACTAATTCAGGCTGATTTTTCAAGCAAATGGGAGAAGTCATTTTGGTTATCTGTATTGTTAGGTCATGTACAATTTCCACAAATACAATATCCAAAGAAATTTCAGCCACAATACTTGAAAGTAAGATGGAGGTAGATTCTCACCAAAGTGTTGCAAATGCAAACAACGTCACTTTACACCTGTAAATTTCTGAGAAGTTCACAATATCTGTAGAGTGCCCCCTATACAAACCACATAGATATTATCATTGTATGATTCAGTTTTGGTTGTACAGCTGAAATATTTAAGTCACATTCATCAAGACAGTACTTTCGAAAATCTCATGTTTTTTTTTTTTTACCCCACATAGCAGTATTCATTAGTAGCAAAGTCCCACACAAGCCCAGCCCCACCCACCCCCCATGATGAAAAGTAAGCTATTGTAACGAGGAAACCCCATGGACTTCAATTTTCGTTTCGTTATTTAATATTTTGTTTTGTTAAAGTTTATGTTGTGATTTTAAATGTTTGGCGGGCTTTGTAGTGCCATCTAACGTCTTAGTTTTGGGTCACTTGATTCCGCCTGTGTATATATACGGACCAGCTGTGGCTGCTATGGTGGTGTGTTAGGAAGCGGTATAGTGTGAAGACGTCCCCTGCAGTGTAGCAGTATAACCACACCGCCAGAGCAAGCACATTTGGTCGTATTTCATTGGACAGGAGAGAGCCAGGCTAGGGAATCGGAAAAGAATAGGGATGAGGTCTTTCGTCGACCAAAGCCTCGTGCTACAAGGCTTGTCCAAGAAAGGCAGAGGTCTTGTGGTAATACACGTTTCTAACTGAACATAGCTCTTCTTTCATCATTTCGCACTGTCGTCTCTCTCTGTTGATCTCGATCAGATAATGATGCGACACTGCGACACAGTCAGTAACTCGGCTACAGCCTGGTGACCAGAGGAAGACCAGTCGGCAACCCTGCGATAAGTCTGCTACCAAGACTGTGACCCAGTCGGTGACTATGACCAAGACTGCGACAGGTCAGCGAATCTGCGACCAGTTGGTGACCCTGCGACATGTCAGCAACCAGAGGAAGACCAGTCAGACTGCGACTAAGTTGGCGACCAGTCGGCGCCCCTGCGACACAGTTGGCGACTGCGACCAAGTCTGTGACCAGTCGGCGACCCTGTGACCCAGTCGGTGACTGTGACAAGTCGGCGACTGTGACCAGTTGCAACCCTGCGACAAGTCGGCGACCCAGTCAGCGACACACAAGAAGCTAAGAATAAGACAGTATCCCGCTGAGGTAGAAATCTGTAACACTCTGGAGTGCCAGTCCTTAGACAAATTCACCAGGGTATCACTCCAAATATAAGACCTATCCTAGAGAACCCGAGATAGCAAGACTCGGGGGCAGTGTAGCCAAGGGAGTAGTCCACTACAAATTGGTGGGCAGCGGTGAGATAGGTCAAGGAGTAGAAGACAAAATTAAGATGGCTTATGGAGGATCACAAGTAGGCTTATCCCCGAAATGTAGGTAAGGACAGCAATTCCTTTCGAAGACGAGTTTCGGCGCTTGACGAAGGAATGCAACAATTTGGAGAAAAAACTAACTGCAAGGAAGGGGACTATGGCTATGAGTGTGGAGACGGCCAGAAAGGCAGGGGAGTCATCAAGAGAAAGAATCGCCTCCAGATGACGGATTCATTTTAGTAGACAGGAGATGTCGACACCCAGGAGAAGAATCGCCTCCAGACGACAGATTAACTTTAGTGGAGAGGTGATGTCGACACCCTTGGAGTTGCTGAAAATCAAGAAGATAGCCAATACCACAGTGACAAGGGATGCTGTGCAGGCAGCGCTCAAACACAGATCAAGATCTGAGAGCAAGGGATCGGTTACAGAAGGAAGCGATGAGGCAACTGACCTTGAAGAGGCCAGTTGTTACTCCAATGTCATACGATGGGATGACTCCTTTGTTGGATTTTATCATTCACTTCGAGATGTGCTCAACCCTAAATTCTTGGACAGAGGAAGAAAAAAAACTGTATTTAGGTGTCGCACTGAGAGTTCAAGCACAGCAATTGTTGGCAGTGTTTGTTACACTATTTTCCTAATGTTTAAAGACTGATTTTTGATGTACATAATTGGACTCGAGATGAAAAGAATGAGTCAGCTTGAATATATATCTGTGCATGGTCGAGATGAAAAAACTGTCGGTACCTACAGGCAAGGTGATGGGTGCCGTTTACACCAGACCCCGGCTCGAAACTTTATGGGTATCGCGTGACTTTAAAAAGGAATATATTATATTGTAAGCATTTAATTTCTTCTTTTCTATGATGGTCGATAAGTTTATAAATACTGTTAGCAGCACATGTATCCGTTATAATTCAATAACCTCAAATTTAATTTCTTCCAACATTTCAGGAGACAGGATCTATTTTTTTAATGAACTTTGAGAAATTTGGAACATTACCGAGACTTACCGCAATTTGGTTTTGACCAGTATATCTACTGTAGTAATTATAGTTAGATGTGAACATATACATTTATAATTTAATATGCTACTGTTGCAGACCTCATATAAAATTGTTTCATTTAATGAATATATTTACTGTTTTTAAAAAAAGAAAAAATCTATATTATATTTCTGGTTGACATTAAATGTTCCATTTTAAGGCACATTTATTGAATTTTCTTCTGATAACAAAATATTCTCTCTGAATAAATTGAAGTTGATTTCTAATATTATATTATATGAAGGTCGGTATCAAGACAGAAAGAAAAATTGTCCACAACCTCTTCTGAGATGAAGGAATATCATAGGCGGATAAATCTGTAATATTAGAAAAAAAAATAGTAAAACATGCAGCTGATGTCAGTTCAGAGAAAGCATCTGGTTTCCAGTCATACTTCAAAAATCGAATGCTACCAATTCTGAAAGTTCATGTTAATAATCCTGCGTGGGTCAAAAATGTGGATGCCCACTGGACAAATAATAATGCAAAGTCTGCCAGTGATATCTTGAAGGTTGGGACTAACTGGAAGCAAAGAGATATATCATATCTTATAGATGTACTACAATCTATTGTCAGTTCTCAGTATAAAGATGATGGTTTTGCTCTTACTTTGTTTACGACCATAGAGTTGTAACACACACACACACACACACACACACACACACACACACACACGAGAGAGAGAGAGAGAGACAAGGAAATTGAAACTGTTCAATTTTGTAATAATTTTTATTAAAACATGTTCTGAACATTAATAACCAAACTTATTTTTGTATTTAACTCGACACAATAAAATTATAATATTCAGTGTCCTTTCTTAATTTCCTTTAGATGACGGTATTTAATCACATTACTGAAAATAATGATTTAAAATCATACTTAAGACTGCTTTGGTGGCCTAGTGGTTAGAGCATCTGCCTCAGATGTGGGAGGTTGTGGGTTTCATCCCCAGCCGAGTTTATACCAATACTTATAAAAATGGTACTATCATCTGCCTCGCTTGGCGTTCAGCATTAAGAGGTTAGTGTTAGGACTGGTCAGCCTGGTGTCAAGATAATGTGACTGGGTGGGACATCATGCTACATGTCTGGGGCATTATGCCCCCGTGCTTAGACATCACTATAAACTGCCGCACTGCAGACATCATAGCGATACGACTGAGAAATTGTTAAAGCTACGTTAAAAATCCAAATCACACACACAAAATCACACTTAGAACATATGTACGTACATGCGTGCGTACATACGTACGTACATACACTGTACCACCAAGGTAGTCTTCCTTACTGCACATTAAAGTGTAATAATAATATTAGTACCCGTACTTTGTTGAGGTTACGACATCATAGTTAATTCAAGTGGTATTCGATTAATTTCTTGCTTCATTGCTTGAATTTATTCTACATTACTGTATTTTCATCTCCAATACTGTCCACTACAGTATGACAGGACATAGAACACAATTAATTTTACTATATATTCTCTACATTTGTTTCTCAGTACTGAACTTTCCACTGTGTGACAATCAATACAAATCATATGTTAATCTAAAATACCTTCATCAGTTAGAATTCAAATAGAGAGAGAGAGAGAGAGAGAGAGAGAGAGAGTGAGAGTGATTGGATTCATGAAGTCAAGATTTTCAATTTTACAAGGGACTCTGCCAATTCAGTTTGTGAATTCAATTAAGTCAGAAGCACATAATGACATGCTTTCAAGTGTTGTTAAAATTGTCAGAACATGTGCCATTCTTACAAATCTAGGTGATGGGATTGTTCTTACATCTGATGCAAGGGGGGGGGGGGAAAAGCTAGAGACTTTCAGTTTATGCAGTCATTTTAATTTTTTATTAATGGACACATTTTTTGAGGCAATGTCACAATTGTGTTTTAGTATGCAGAATAAGTTTCAATTTTCATGTACATAATGATATATGTAAATGGTCAAACTGAGCTACTTTGTTAATAATGTGTGATAAGCCTATTTCCATAACTGCAATCATGAAAAGTGACTTTTATACATATATTTTTTTCACATACTTATAAATTGGAATGTTTATTATATAAATGTATTTTAGTATGACATTAAGATGACAAATAATGCATTTGTTTCATTAAATCATAAAAAGTTATTTTTTGCCTTTTCTCCTTTTGCAATCTTTGCTCATGCCATACCAATAAATTGGACTGATTTTTGGTGCACTCCATTAAGTACTCCTTTTCACTGGCACTGACTGTCACAGTTGGCATTACTTGTTTACACTTTTCCACTAATTCTTCTTTTCTAAGATTAATGCTGTCTGGGTTGTGTAAAGATATCATTGGCATTGGCAAGCATCTTACTGATATTTGTTTGTCTTTACTAGCAAAGTGATGAGCTGTTTCTTTGAATGTGCTTAGTCCGATAGGCTTGTGTAGGCAGCTTTCTAAGCTCTGAATGAATCCCAGCTGTTCTGAAACTAGTGGTGTTGGAGGTGGTGGCTTTTGTGTGCGAATACTTTCTCTTAGCCCATTCTTTGCTTTATTCTTGTAAACTTTAATGGATGGAACTGGTGCTGGTGTTAAAGAATTAACAAAACACTTATTCCATTTGCATGGTTTCTCTGTGCATGCTTGGTGTGTGTATCCATTGTGAACTGCGCTTCTATTTTGAAAAGAAGGGCACCAACATGAGAACATGACTCTCCCAGCCTGAAAAATTAAACAATATTTACACATAGATTGTATCATACCATGATTCAGTAGCAAAGCAGAATATATAAACCTCTCTTGTTTATGTGTACTGATGACAAATCTGCAGTGTAAATATTTGCAAAGCATTAAAGTATTAAACAATAATAATACAAAATATTAAAATAATAGTTTAATGGCTATCAGTTTGATTACTACACAAGTATTACCCAACTAGATAATGACTAATCTAATGTTTATATAACTATTTAAAAAAAATGCTTACCCTGCCATGGAATCACAATGTGCTGTAATGACCCTTCCTTCACTGGTAACAGCAACCCATGGATGATGAGGTTCATCTGTCACTCTCCATGATGACTTGACATCAGCCTTCAACACAAAATTTTTGCTTTTCTCAGGCTGCATATAATATACTGTTTGCACCCATCCTGATAGTAAAACGTTGTGTGCCTCAAGACTTATGCAGTTTTTCATTGACTCTTTGATGTACACTCCTTGCAAAAAAAGGAAAAAAAATATTATAAACGCAGTGTGAATTAATGTACATAGGCTGAAAAATACACAACTTTTAGTGCTTACTAATCAAGGTTTAACAGGACAACGAAAGAATAATAATAATGGAAAAATATAAAATAATGAGAACTTTAAAAAATAATTAGGATCACAGGTAATACCGGCTGAAAATTTCAGATTTTGTTATAGTTTAGTTAAAGAAAAAAGATCTAAGAAAAAGGTATACAATTGAACAAAATATTTTGTTTTAAAAAAAAGACTTACCAGGTGTATCTGTAAGATAGTTGCAATCATCAGGCCATGTCACTTCAGGCCATTTCGTTGGGATATTTACCAAAATATCGCTGGTAATTTATAAGGACAATCATTAATTTCAACAACTTTAAGTTTCTGTAAATATCGTGAATTAGCATCGCTATCCAGCATCTCTTTGTAACCGTAAGACATTGCAAGAATGGCCAACTGATCTCATGATCATTGCATTTATATTCGTCATTTTATAAATGAAAAGTGTACAATATACAAACTATATAAGAAACACAGCCTTCAAAGTGTCTTGACACTAATTGGCGTATATTGTTGTGTACACATGTATGTGACACATACACATCACTGCCACCCTTATCAGCCTAAAATATATTACATCTGTAACAATATTCGACAGACACACATTCGTGGTTTTATATCCTGCTTGTACAGAAGACTATGCAGCACTTCTGAACAGAAAACAGAAATAATAAACAAAATAAAGGTAAACCAAAACAGTTTGGAATATCGAACATAGCTAACGCTACCGTATTGTTACTAAGCAATTGTTTTCACCTCCGTAATATGGCGGAAAGTAGGGCGCTAAGCTTGTGACATCATGCCGACCCAACCTATTATTCACTCTACACTGTCGCCGAAACACACACACAGACAACCACACCATAAGCTCATATTCTAAAGAATAAACAATTGCCTTTAAATCCATACCAACAATGCCTAAATCTAACTCTTGTATGACCAACAAACGGAGACAGGAAACAAAAAAAAAAAAAAAAAAGGGGGGGGGGGGCTCTAAAAATAGACTGGGACTAGATTACAGTCCATATCTGTCCATTTCTGTACTTGACAGTGTTTAGGGAGACCCGAGGATATTCCGATTGTTTCTGTCCTATCACGCTTAAGATACGACTATGGGGATTTCCCAAATTTAAATCTATACGAGAAATTGTTGGAAAGAATTGCAGACAAGACGATTACCAAGTCGTTAAGCATGTACATTTAAATTTCAAAGTTAACTAGTGCAATCATAATAAATGTATGATTCACAGATATCAATTTTTTTTTTAGTTGAACAACATTTAAGTTAGACTATTAATAATAATCGTATGCAGGAAAATATTTCTGTAAACTTCCGTTTGCTTTCTGTCCGGAAACATGTAGCCCTGACTGAATTTATCGACATTTTCTCAGTTTGAGTCACGTTTGTTTAAGATTTAGTTTTCACACAACATATTTAAATTGAACCGTTGTGTTTAACTGACGAGCAGTCTCTGAAAAGACGGATATTTTTTTTAAAGATCACAATTCCGATAATGTGTAATATAGAAGACACTCCCTACAGGTTACTGTTTACTCGAAGCGTAGTTTTACCGTACATTATAGTTATGACGAAGAGGACGTTCCAAATTTCAGCGCATAAGAAGCTATATTTAGTGTTATCATAATGTGATAATGTACTGGGTAAACTTATTTCACTTACAAGAACATTAAGAAGCCATACTGACACGTGGAAAAGAGTTTATTTATTTGTTATTATTCAAGTTCGAATTTTGTGGTCTTGCTGTCTTCCTGTTGTTCATAATTTTATGTAATTTTAGGTGGACAAATTAGTGTAAGTATAATTTGAGATGGTATTCATCTCTTCCTGCCTGATATTTGATGAAATAAATACCACAGAAATGATTGTCTCATTTTTGAGATACTGCTGTACCTGTATGGTAGATATGCTCAGTAATAGTTGTATCACAGTTACTAGAAAAACCGAAATACAATGAAAAACTGAAGTACACACTGAAATACACATGTATTTACATTTTCTTGGTGTATATATCACTGTACACACAGGAATTATTGTTTTTGGTTGAATAGTGATATAGGGCAAAATAAAATATGATTGAAGCGATTTTGATACAAATTATTTACATTTTTCCTAGTTATAGCACTCGTCAATCAGTTGTACTTGATTGGACAGGTATCATAAACAGCTGATCATTCCATTCTGGAATGGAAAATAGAAATATTGGTTGAAACTATTAAAAGTTAAAGGAGATATATATATGTAATATAATGTTGGCGAATGCTTTTGATTCTTTTCACTTTCATTCTGAGTATGTACGATTATCTGTTTATCATATATGTCAATCAAGTGTGACCGAGTGATACCATTACATGAATTTAGCTATAAATAGGAAAAATGTTAATCATTCATATCAAAATCACATAAGTCATATTTTATTTTGCTTTATATTATTATTCAACCAAAAACAAATAATAATTCCTGTTCCTGCCAAACACACAACACTCGTAAAAACAAGAAGAAGATTGGACTGTCAGTGTAGTCTGGTATAGAGAATAAAGTTCAGTAACACTTTTATGATTAATGAAGGTGTATTGCCAAGAGGTTAGTAAAACAGCATGTCTCGTAAACAGATGTGCATCACCAATTTTGTGGATCTCGGGGCAGATAAAGGTAGTCCTGATAAGAACTGAGACTGATAAATTAAAACAAAACACCTTTAAAATCTCATTTTTTTATTTTGCTACTCGGATATATTTCATTTTATTTCAGGATGAAATTGGATTTATTAAGTCAAGTATCCCCCTAGATTTTATGATGTTCCATTTAATATTACATATGGGGATGCCATGCAACATCAAATGGTGATTTTAAGATAATTCTCGAGCTGATTCAATTGAAGGAAAATATACTAAAAGTATGGAATAATGAACTGTGCTATACATTATTTGTATGCACAGTTCTAATGTTGTTTCTACTGATAAATGCTTAATCCCTTGAATATTGTGGAATGTAGTAATCCTGGCAATAAATTTTAATTGAAATTAAATGTCCTGCACCTATTCTCTTTTTAGTAGTATGCACTGTATTGATAAACTATAGCAATTTTCATTTTCAGCTTCATTGCTACGATGGCGTACAACCTTAGAATGAAATATTTGCCTGAATTAAAATGGTAGGTTGTCTCCTGTATAATGGATACAGAGACAACCAGTACTGAGTCTGAAACCAAGTCACCCCCTCCCCCTAAGCCACCGCCATCCCAAAGTTCAAGCAGAGAGGACAGTATTTTAGACAAAGATGAAATCATTCAACGACTTCAAGAAGAAATACGCATTTTGAGAGGAAAAATTCGTGGCTATACAACTCTTAGTACGTGAGAATACTAGTATAAGATGTTTTTTTAGCTTTTAAAAGTTTTTAATAGATCATATAATAGTAAAATTGTTTTAATGAAAAAATAATATTTATTTGTATGTGTAATGCCTTGCCGTCATATAATGTGTAGATGTATATTAAGAAGCTGGTTAAAATGTTAGATTCAGTTTTGCCTATACTGAAAAATAGGTAAACAGTATAGGAACATCTTCCCAAGGATGATAATTGTTTTTCATAATAATGTAATATATCTTATTTTGGTTGGTTTGTTGTGTGGGTTTAATGCCATTTTTCAGCACATGAATCATCTAAAAAGTTTGTTTTAGACTGTTAAAAGATTTTAGAAATTTGAGATAAGAACATTGTTAGGTTATAGAATTGGAATTTTCTGTGTATGAATTAACATGTTTAGTTTGCTTTTTATTTCAGGCCAGATATGCCATGAATATAGAGAAAAATCAAAAAGATTGGAAGCAGAATTGAACCAATTAAAGACATCTTTGGATTTTCAAAATTTCAAAATACTGGAAGAAGAATTGGCCCAGGTCAAAGAACTTTTGGATCAAAGAATTAAAGAATTAGAACTTTGCAAAAAAGTAATTATATTTTAACATCTATATATGTATGAACATTTATGTCTTACCATAGGTTACATCTATCCATTTAATAAGTTGTACTGGTTATAAACAAAATTCAGAACTCTACAGCTCATTGGTTTAAACTGAACAATTGTTTTTAGCGCTACTGGTCATAGACCAGAAGAGCTTGTGAGATAGTCTGTTGTCTGTCATCCATGTGTCCATTGTTCATCTATCTGTCAGCGCAAGTTATCACTAAGCTATTCAGAGGGTTGCCATGAAACATTATACACACAAATTCATTTCATTTTGTACACAAATGAAAATGGTTATTGATTATCACCATAAAATCTTATTTTTGCTACTTCATCAAAATTGGATGGTCATATCAAAATGGGGTTTTCGCTGAAATACTTCTTATGATGTCTAGTTGGTCCTAAACAAAAATAGGACCACTGTGACATTGAATATGACCACCATGGTAGTCATCGTGAAATCATATTCTTGCTACTCTCGAATGGATGGTCAGATCAGCATATAATTTTCATGAAAGTACATTTTTGAGGACATCTGGTTGGTCCAAAATGAAAATTGTGCTGATTTTACATCCAGTATGGCCACTGCACTGCCATCTTGAAAGTCTCGTCACTAATCCTCCTGAATGAAGAGTCATATCAGTATGGAGTTTTCTCCAAAAAGTCTTTTTATGACATCAGGTTTGCTCTAAAAGAAAATGGTGCCGATTTCACAATAAATACAAAAATGGTGCTGATTTTACAATGAATATGGCTGTGACAGTGGACATCTGGAAATTGAAGAATATGGCTTCAATACTCTGTAGTTACAAAGAAGAAAAAGTCTTTTCTTGGATTCCAGGAAATTCTTTTCAACCATTAGAACTTAAGTCACTTTGAAGACTCATGTTTTATTTCTGAAAATATAACCAATCAACTAAGGAAAAGGTATGTTGTAAAAAATCTTTCTTTTCTAAACAGATTTTTCTATTTTGCCTCTCAATATCCAGATCGCTTTGTTAGGTTAACTTGCATATGCAAGTAGTTAACCACTGAATTAAATATGCTGAAGAGAATATTTGCAGAACAGACTTTTTCTTTAGACCTTTAACCATGTCATTTGATTAGTTGTCAGATAGTTCTTGTTTTACTGGTACATCTAGCAGCAAATCGTCTAACTTAAGGTGGCAAGCTTACTACTTGTCTGCTAAATTTTGGTAGATTGCTGTTGTCTAATTTAAGGTGGAATTTTGCTTGTCTGCTAAGTTTTTGTAGATTGTTATTGCCTCTGCTAATTTAAGCTGGAATATTTACTACAGATCTGTGCTGAATTTAGATAGATGTTTATTTCTTGTCTTTACTAAGTTTTGCTGTATTTACCTGTGTACATCTTCGCTAGCCAAAGTTCCAGTATATTAACCCTATCTACACCTTGGTGGATCGAACAGATATTTTAGTGCTTTGTCCTAGTGACCTCTATTGGATTTCATGTATTTCGTCCCTTAATATGTAATGCCAACTAACCAAGAGTGCATAACAGCTGTGTATTGTATGTACATTGTCTGAAAATGGTGGAGGCAATTGACTTCAAATTGATACTTTGTAAGTTTAAGATCAAAAATATGACTACAAACCAGAGAGAAGCTATTACATGCTTATTTGAGTGAAAGGTATTTGTACATAGATGGATCAGCAGTGGAAAATTGTTTATTTTTTAGTCCATTCTAGTTGTGTGCTCCTCTTGTCTCAATCATGTGGGAACAGTGTTCAAATTTGGACAGCTTCATTTTGATTGGATGCAGAGGCTTGTTGCCACATCCAATGAAATTCACAGATCTGAAGCACATAAATATCTGCTGGGTACACCAAGGTGTAGATAGGGTTAAAATATCGGAACCTTGGCTAGCGAAGATGACCTGTGTATAACAGTCAGCTTCAAACAGCATAAACACTGATTTGCTGGACCATAAAGTAATGGTAGACCAGTGTCTGTGTTGTTCAATGTTGGTGTGTGTTATATTTGGTGAAATATGATATACCTTTCATTTCATGACAAAGAGTGCTCTATTCACCTTGTGTAATCTGTGTGAGGCTTCTTTTTTATAACCTGATGTGTAAAACAGGCAGGGTTCTTAACAGAGTTTCAGGATGAGGAATCCTATGCATGGAGCTCAGGAGTCCTCAGCCTGTTTCTAAGAGTCCCTGGCATAAACTTGTAAATTGTGCACTTTCAAAAGGCTAGAAAGGAAAATGTAAAAGAATAGGATCATTATTTTATTACATCTCTGGATTAAATTCTCAGCCTCATAAGATCACATTTGAGAGAAATTATTTTCAGTAATTGTCCAAAATTTTATATCATACTGCATTAACATCTGCAAGCTAATTTCTCAAACGAGTTAGTTTCTTTGCTTTTGCCTGTTGTTTGACTTAACAAATCTATGTCTGGCACTCTGGTTATCAATTATCTTCAAGTACTGCTAAAAGCTGATAGCTACAAGTTAATACTTCCATTTTTTTCAGTGGAAGGATTTTGCTTTTGCTTTCCAGTGGTCTTAAAACACTCACAGATTGTTTTTAATATACTGTCTGATTCCACATTTTTAAACCATGAGAACTGCTTCTCCCACTCAGGTCTCATTCATAGTTCTACTTCCATTTTTATCAGCATCCTTCGCTATAGTTGAGATGGAGTTGACTTTATATATATTGTGAGGTCGAGTCCACTTTGTTGTCTTCACTTGATCTCTATTTTTTGACAATTTTTTTGTGTCCTTTATTAGTAGCATGAGTGTAATTTTTATCACAAAAATCCTTTTACAGAATAATGAAAACATATTTTGCTCACTCATTTTGACAAGTCAAAGAACTTTTCTGTACTCTTTTAAATGGTAGTTTCTGCTGATACTGTAGTCTAAATCAACTGAAGTAGTAATTATTATTATTACTGCATATTAATAATTTGATGGTATTGTCCCACTAAACCTCTGAGAAAGTTGATTGCTTTCATGACTTATATACATGTAATCATCAATTTTAGCACCGTTAAAACAAAGGGCATTGTTTATTTACCAAAACAATGACAGGTGCTGAAATGTACCTTCAATAAAACATCAGTTTCTTTGACGTCATTACATAAGGATTAACTGTTAGTCACACTGGCTTTATGCCTGTTTACCTAAGTCTAGCCATTAGCTATTCCACGGATCCGACATGGCTGACCAAAACTAGGAAATAAGGCGTGTCATGGGTATGCATTATACAGAGAAAAGGTGTCCTCTAGGAACTTCACATGTATTTGACATGGAAGCTTGTGTCCCTAATAGTCTAGGAGGAGGATATTGCTATTGCTTTGTATGTCTGTATGCCATAAAACATTTTTGTTTTCATGAAAAAACTCTCAAAATGTTTAAGGGATTTCAACTAAAACTTGGTTCACATGTCAAGCAGGTTGCACAGAGGTGCTTTTTATACTTAGAATTTTCCACATTCAATATTCTTTTATATTAAAATGAAAACCAAAAGTATTGTAAGTAGTATATAAATTGTGGGTACTAAACCACAGATTAGTAACAAAGGCAGTGTAAGAGTTGAGTGTGCTGGACTGTGGTGTACTTTCATTGGATGGATATGACATTTTTATAGTCATACATAAGTGGGGAATTAGGGAGATATGACATTTCTATAGTCATACGTAAGTGGGGAATTAGGGAAATATGACATCTATATAGTTACACATAAGTGGTGAATTAGGGAGATATGACATTTCTCGAGTCATACATAAGTCGGGAATTAGGGAGATGTGACATTTCTATAGTTATACGTAAGTGGGGAATTAGGGAGATGTGTCATTTCTATAGTTGTACGTAAGTGGGAAATTAGGGAGATATGTCATTTCTATAGTCATACGTAAGTGGGGAATTAGGGAGATATGTCATTTCTATAGTCGTTCGTAAGTGGGGAATTAGGGAGATACATCATTTCTATAGTCATACATAAGTGGGGAATTAGGGAAATATGTCATTTCTATAGTCATACATAAGTGGGGAATTAGGGAGAGATGTCATTT
This sequence comes from Megalonaias nervosa, assembly GCA_016617855.1. Classification (NCBI taxonomy): domain Eukaryota; kingdom Metazoa; phylum Mollusca; class Bivalvia; order Unionida; family Unionidae; genus Megalonaias; species Megalonaias nervosa. The sequence continues at coordinate 9,296 of JAECUM010021564.1, read as the reverse complement.
CTATAGTTATACATAAGTGGAGAATTAGGGAGATACGTCATTTCTATAGTTATACATAAGTGGGGAATTAGGGAGATATGTCATTTCTGTAGTCATACGTAAATGGGGAATTAGGGAGATATGTCATTTCTGTAGTCATACATATGTGGGAAATTAGGGTGATATGTCATTTCTGTAGTCATACGTAAATGGGGAATTTGGGAGATATGTCATTTCTGCAGTTATACATATGTGGGAAATTAGGGTGATATGTCGTTTCTGTAGTCGTACTTAAGTGGGGAGTTAGGGAGATATGTCATTTCTGTAGTCATACATAAGTGGGGAATTAGGGAGATATGTCATTTCTGTAGTCATACATATGTGGGAAATTAGGGTGATATGTCATTTCTATAGTTATACATAAGTGGGAAATTAGAGGGGTATGTCATTTCTATAGTCATACATAAGTGGGGAATTAGGGAAATATGTCATTTCTGTAGTCATATGTAAATGGGGGAATTAGGGAGATATGTCATTTCTGTAGTCATACATATGTGGGAAATTAGGGTGATATGTCATTTCTGTAGTCATACATAAATGAGGAATTAGGGTGATATGTCATTTCTATAGTTATACACAAATGGGGAATTAGGGAGATATGTCATTTCTGTAGTCATATGTAAATGAGGAATTAGGGAGATATGTCATTTCTATAGTTATACATAAGTGGGGAATTAGGGAGATATGTCATTTCTATAGTTATACGTAAGTGGGGAATTAGGGAGATATGTCATTTCTGTAGTCATACATAAATGGGGAATTAGGGAGATATGTCATTTCTGTAGTCATACATATGTGGGAAATTAGGGTGATATGTCATTTCTGTAGTCATACGTAAATGGGGAATTTGGGAGATATGTCATTTCTGTAGTCATACATATGTGGGAAATGAGGGTGATATGTCATTTCTGTAGCCGTACATAAGTGGGAATTAGGGAGATATGTCATTTCTGTAGTCGTACATAAGTGGGGAATTAGGGTGATATGTCATTTCTGTAGTTATACGTATGTGGGAAATTAGGGTGATATGTCATTTCTATAGTTTGACATAAGTGGAAAATTAGGGAGATATGTCATTTCTATAGTCATCTATAGTCATAGTCGTACATAAGTGGGGAATTAGGGAGATATGACATTTCTATAGTCATACATAAGTGGGGAATTAGGGAGATATCACATTTCTGTAGTCATACGTAAGTGGGAAATTAGGGAGATATCGCATTTCTATAGTCATATATAAGTGGGGAATTAGGGAAATATGTTATTTCTAGTTGGCTCTTGTATCAGCATGATAAAGGTTGCATGTTTCATTAACCATTTTTACTTTACAGTCCTCCAATATGCTTTTGAAAGAAACAGACAAAACTGCCCATGACATGACACAAGCTGACCATGGAAGAAACGAACTTGATTCAAGAAGAATTGGAGGAGATCAAATGAAAAATGAATATCATGGAAAAGAAAAAGATGATACCGGAAAACATAATAGCTCCAATAAAGCTGAAGTTGTTTCCCCTGTAGAAGAATTAGATCTGAAGTCACTTAATTCAGATAAAAGCACCAACAGCAATGAAATGAAACCTCATAATGGAACTTCTGTTGACCACAGCAAGGAAGATATGACCACAATGGATCCATTCAAGTTCTATAATCGTGAAGTTACACCCATGCAAGAGTCTATGACACATCGAGATAACCAACCAGAACCATTCCAGATGGTCCCCAGACAATGGCGAGAATCTGGCAGTGACTCTGATGATTTGATCCTCTTCTCTGGAGTGGGACCATCTTCCAAGTCCTTTACTACACTGAGCAGATCCCAAAGGTCGAGCAAAGAGGTGAGATGGAATAATACTAATTCATGACATGATAATAAATTTTATTGTTTTGGCATCACAGATTACACTGGCTAGCTGGCTTTTTGCAGAGTTTTCAGAGTTTTTAGAATTTTTAAATAGAAGTCCAGGACAACAACATCTAGCCAAAAACTGAGAGTCCAGTATATAGAAAACTTGATAAATTGTAATACTTAGGGTCCAGACGCAGGAACTGGAGATCCTGGAAGCAGGGACTCTAACTACAGAGGGCTTGGTATTTGAAGTCTCTAAAACTTGTATTGTTACGTATCAGCTCATTCAAAAGTAACAAAAGAAAAGAGTGAAGACAACAAGCTTTGTAAGTTTTAAAGAAAATAATTTATTTCCCTAGAAAACACGGTGAAAAGGTGAAAATATGAAATAGGACTTACAGTTTGTGAAGAAAATCCAAACATTTATCCTAGTACTGAAAAAATACAAGTCCTATCACTAAATAAATTTAACTGAACCCAGGTTTGAATCTTGATGACATTGCAAGATGGAGGATGATGACGTCAGATGAAGTCTTTACACAAATGTCCAGACTTTAACGTTGAACCACAATTTGTACTGTACTGTTCCAATTTAGAATGAATTTCACTGAATGTCTTTGTCCTAAACCACTTGTGTAGTTCTCCAGGGAAAAATAAATTATTATTTAAAAAGTAGATGAACTCCTATAGCTGTCATCTATAACAATACACATCTCGAGCTCTACAGATGTAAAGAAAAATAAACTTTTTCCAGCACAAGAAAAATAATACCTTCTTCTCAAGCTATAAGAACGACTCTGACTATTTCACAGGCATCTAAGGGTTTAAAAACCGACCTAAGATGTCATTTCATGCACACGCACGAAGAACGCGTGGTTATTTCATCATCTAACAATCGCAGTACAGGATGTAAACACGTATAATTAGAAATGACCTTGGCACAACCAATCGTTTACGCCGATTGTTTATTCAGTTGGTAATCTAAAATATTATTTACGCAAGCTGAGAGTCATATTTATGTTCTAAATAAACACGATGTTTCTTTCAAAAATATCAGATCCCATGAACATAATCATCATCATAATAAAATATAATGATACAAAAATGAAATAACAAGAATTCAAATTTTAACACACAAATAATTAAACTACATGGTCATAACAGTATCTATAAAGATTCTGCTGATGCTGAAGGTATTTCTCGCAAAGGAGTCTGAGATTGAAGATTTGTTCTGTGGTGCTTCTTCCTTCTCGGAAGCCTGCCTGCTCTTCAGCAGTAATTTTCTCTGCTTGAGGCTTTAGTCTGTTGAGAATTATCTTCAGCATGACTTTGCTTGGGTGACTGATCAAACTGATGGTTTGTAGTTTTGGGATAGCTGTAGGTTTCCTTTCTTGGGGAGCATGATGTCCAAGGATTGAGTCAATGTGGTGGGCCATTCTCCTGTCTGCCATATCTTGTTGCAGATTGTTGTTAGGACTGTGACTTTCTCTTCTCCTCCTGCTTGAGTGAGCTCTGCTGGTATGTTGTCAATGCTGACTGACTTTCCTTTCTTTAGTGACCTAACTGCAATTTCTACTTCTTCATGAAGAATGGAGTTGTCATCAATTTCTTCTGCCTGAGGGCAATTTAGTAATGTTTATCTCCTTCAGTTATATGATTGTACAATTCTGAGCAGTATTCTGTCCATTGCTTGAGGATCTCTTGATCTTCTGTGTTCCTGATTTGTCTTGGATGGTAGTAGTTTTCCCTTGTTTATGGTTGTGAGATCTTTCACCAGTTGATATGCCATTTTGCTGTCATTTCTACTCAGACTGTCTTTGATTTTGCAGCACTGTCTTTCTATCCAGGATTCCTTTGCCTTTTTCATGCATTTCCTGATCATGTTGTTTATCTCTTTGTATTTTCTAGCTCCTTCAAGATCTCTTTTTCCCTTTTTCAGTGCACTTCCTTTGTCGCATAGTTCAAGGACATCTGTTGTGATCCAATGTTTCTTTGTTCGGTGATATTTGCCAATGATCTCGCTAGCTGTACTAGTCACAGCTGTGTTGAATGTGGTTGTTAAGGACTCTAGATCAGTGTCTTGTTTGTCCAGGGTTATCAAAGGTGCAAATTTACCACCTATCATTGCCTGGAAGGCTTCTGTGACTTTGGGATCTTTCAATTTTTCAAGGTCAAAAAGGGTATGGCATGCAGCCTGATGGGCAGCTATGAGGAAGTACAACATCAGATCAAACCTGGTGCAGGTTGTTGAGCACCTCTATGACAAAGTCACCAGTGCTGTTCTCATCAATGGCAGCAGAGGAGATTGGTTTCGAACAGCAGTTGGAGTCAGACAGGGATGTATTCTGTTACCTACACTTTTCAACATTTTCCTGGAAAGGATTATGGAGGATGCCTTGGATGACCACAAGGGCACTGTCAGCATCGGAGGAAGAACGATCACCAACCTTCGCTTCGCAGATGATATTGATGGTTTAGCAGGAGATGAAAAAGAACTGGTTGACTTGGTTGAACACCTCGACACAACCTCCACAGCATACAGTATGGAGATTAGCGCCAGAAAAACCAAACTGATGACAAACAACACCAATGGCATCAGTGCAGAAATGAAGGTCAATGGAAAGAAGCTGGAAAGAGTCACAAGCTTCAAGTACTTGGGATCAATTATCACAGATGATGACTCCAAACCAGAACTACTTTGCAGGATTGCCCAGACAACAGCAGCAATAACAAGGTTGAGACCCATATGGAAAGATACCAACATTGCTTTTGGTTCCAAAATAAGGCTGATGCACTCGATTGTCATATCCATCTTTCTGTTTGCTTGTGAAACATGGACGCTAACATCAGATCTACAAAGAAGGATTCAAACCTTTGAAATGAGATGCTACCGCAAGATCTTGGGCATCTCATACATTGACCTTGTAACCAACGAAGAAGTCCACAACAGGATCGAACGAGCCATCAGATCGTATGAAGACCTCTTGACCACTGTAAAAAAGTGCAAACTGAAGTGGTACAGTCATGTCCCAAGATCATCTGGACTGGCAAAAACAATCTTGCAAGGCACAATGCGAGGGTGCAGAAGAGGCAGACAGGAAAAGAGGTGGGAAGACAACATTAAGGAGTGGACAGGCATGAGATTTGGAAACTTCCAAAGGGCACTAGAGAACAGGGAAAGATGGAGAGAATTGGTTGTAAAGTCAACTGTGGTGCCTCAACGACCTCTTAGGTTAAGGGATTGATGATGATGATGATGATGATGAAAACTTGTATATGTTTACATATAATCTTCTCAATTGCCTTATGCATACATTTGTCAAACAATATTATAAGAAAATTGAGACATTTGATTACTTAAGAAAGTAACTATCAATATAAAACTGATATCATAATCAGTTAATTATGACACGTATGTGTATGTAGCTTATTGATCACTAGGAGTTCTCCTGGATCATTTATAATCCCTTCAGTGACAGTTATTCACCAAAGCATATTCATCTTTTGTAATGTCAAGGATCAAATTTTGATATTCTGTAGATTGTAACAGACCTATGAGATTAGTCTTAAATTACAACCAGACTTTAAAGTCTCAAACACCAGTCACTTCAACAGTCAAGGGTGAATGTTCCAGTTAAATTATACATTGACTCTTGGCATATATAAACTCTCAGAAACAGTATTTTGAAAAACTACCCTCTTGTGAATCAAAGAGTTGCTGCCTGTAGCAAGCTAAATCAAATCTTGGGTGTTAAATATCGCAATTTCTGTGATACATGTCTTGATTTGGAAGAAAAAGCATGCATGTGAATGGCTTGAATTGGAGAACTGACATCAGCAGAGGCCATAATAATTATTAACAGCTGTCTTTCATAATGAACAGAACCAACAATATAATTGGATCAGTTGCTTTCAGCTGCATTGAATCATATAGTGGAGTGGTAGATAACATTTTGGCAAGTTCTGTTTACCAAAGGTAGATGTAAAACGAAGTGGATTGATGATCCTTGCCTAGTTACAGTATCTGATGCTCTGCATTACTCAAATTACCTGCATGGTCCAGCAGAATATCTTCCATTTGTCTGCAGTCTCAAAAATGTTAGCAAAAACTTGGAGAAAATCTTTGTCCACAAAAAAAGTTTAGTTGTATGTTGTTTTTATTTTCAATTCTTAGTCAGATTGCAAATTAATTTTGGCTTCCAAATTGATGATCTCTAATAGGAAATCCATCTCTCATCAACACTGCAGTTCAGGTTTGCCTTTATTCTCAGACAGTATTGCATGAAGAGTCACATAGCTTGGGCTTATGTTTCATGAGGAGTACTAATGCCAATATTAAAAATTTCAATATTTTATGAGGAGTACTACATCCATGATCAAACTTCATTGTTTCATAAGGAGTACTACAGCCATAATTGAAAACTTAAATGTTTCATGAAGAGTATTACAGCCATGATTAAAAACTTAAATGTTTCATGAAGAGTATTACAGCCATGATTGTAAACTTAAATGCTTCATGGAGAGGACTGCAGCCATGATTGAAAACATTTTTGTTTCAAGAAGAGTACTATAGCCATGATTTAAAACTTAACTGTTTCATGAAGAATACTACAGTGATCGATGAAAACTTAAATGTTTCATGAAGAGTACTACAGCCATGATTGAAAACTATAGTATAGTGAAGATGAGCTTATACTGGCCATATTTTTCAGTTTGTTTTTCAAAACCACAATTGAAATTTGGAAATGGATTGTACAAACTTTCAATTATAGTATTTTCCAATATAATGACTGGTATAAAAGATTTTCCATGGATTCTGGTACAGAAATGGTGGCCAGTTCAGAAAGTTAATTTTGCATGGTTTTGTACCAGCCAGTGGCAAGACCAAGAACATATCACAGTATGTGCAACACACCCTTTCTTATTTGCTTGTCTGCTATAATACTGATGTGATTCATCATCATTATTCATATTGTAGACTATCAAAATATGTTTTAGTCTTAACAAGACTAGTTCATCCAAAGTATTACTTTGTGAATATTTGCTTAGCTGATTTTATGCAGTATGCAATGTTTATTACTTTTAAAAAGATGGCTTATAAACATAATTGCTGCTGAAATATGCCAATATTGGATTATTTAGCATCTGCTTTAGGTCACTGTGACTAGTATTTTGTATTTTGTAATCTGCCCATACTACTGTCTTGTGTGTATACATATATATATATATATATATATATATATATATATATATATATATATATATATATATATATATATATATATAATTTATTTATCACATTAGTACATGTGCAATGAAACTCTTGTGTACAATTCAGTGTAAAGGCTACCTGCTCATAAAGGACATTAATTGACCCTTTTTCTTAATTTAACTTACATATTGACTTTCTGTAGATATAGGACACACATCCATGAAAGACAATTATGTAGTCCTATCAGTGTTCTTTATAGACAGGTTTCATGGTATATGGAGCTTTGATTATGACTTAATGCCAGAATTACTTTCGTTCATAATCAGTGTCGGTATGATCTTTATACACAGGTTTGGTACTTACAGACCTTTAATGTACATAATCATTTGTAACCACACAAAATGTATGATGTATGAATTTAAAAATAAATGTGTATACTTGTATGTCACATGATAAAATTAACGTTTGATTTAAGAAAGGAGCATCTAGTGTTTGTATATTGGTATAGTGAAGCATGGATGTGTGCATGTTTATATGTGTGTTGTTACGTGTAGGCTCGTACAAATGTAACAAAAGAAGAGAGTGAAGTCAACAAGCTTTGTAAATTTTAACAAAATAATTTATTTCCCTACAAAACAAGGTAAAAATATGAAATAGGACTTACGGTTTGTGAATATAATAAAATTAATCCTAGAATTGAAAAATATAAGTTCTATCACTAAACAGTTCTAATTGAATCCAGGTTCAAATCTCTATGAAGTTCCAATATGGAAGGCGATGACGTCAGATGAGGTTGATGTACTGATGGCAACAGTTCCTTGTTGAATCACAATTTATAATGTTCTGTTTAGAATTCCAGAATAATTTCCACTGAATGTCTTTTTCCCAGAATTTTTATAAAGAAGAGCACTCGTGAAGATTTCTAGAGAATATGAATTATTAAATCCCAAAAAATAGACAAACTTCAGAACAAACTGACATCAACAATAAAAACCTCTTGAGCCCTCAAGGTTTAAAATACAACTGAACCAGAAAACACTGAGATTGAGAATTAAATCCAACTAAAATGTCATTTTGACACTTGTGATGGGTCACATGATCACTTACTTTGTCCGAACAGTGCAGTAAAAAATATGTGAATTATCACGTACACTAGAATAGCCCTATCTAAGAATCAGATTCCCAAGCTGGAAATGAATTTAAAAATGAAACTGTTTACAACAGACTAACACGTGGGTTGAACATGACCTTGGTAATGACCAATCATTTTCACTCAGTGTTTACAAAACATCTCAACCAAGGTGAGCTAACAATACTGATAATGTAATACCTTTTACGTTCAAATCAGGTCAAATGAATTTTCCAAAAAGAGATTCAAATCCAATGAAAATTATCATTAAAATAAAATGTAATGGAATAAAATTAAAATAAAAAAGAATTTAAAACTAACACACAAGCAATTTAATTACATATTTGTAACAGTGTGCATGTGTGTGTCTGCAGCTTTGGTTCCAATTTGTTTTATTGAGGTAACAATACATTATCTTTCTGTCTGTTTAGGTCGCATTTATAACATCTTTACACTTTGTTACATCTGTCTATCTCAGTAATCATAGATATTCCAGGGTCATGCTGCATGATGAGTCAAGGGGTAAAGGATTAGGGAAAAGGAACAATTTTTTAAGTTTGTTTTCCATGTAAAATGAAACCTATGAATAATCTGTATCTTATTTCTTTCATTCCTTGACATTATTTTGTTGTTGTTTTTCCAGGCACTCAATATACCATTTGATGAACTTAAGGTCACAGATTTCCAAAATCTGGATTCCAATAAAGCACATTCTCTCTGCATGAAAGTATCAGAATCCATAACAAGCTTACGGCGTGTAATTCATACCATGGATGACAAAATAGAGCAAGGAGAAAAATTCAGAGTGAGTTCAGCACCTCCCCTTATGCCATTGTGTCCTACAGCCTTAGACATTAGTGTTATATTTACCCACTGATAACATGTTGCCTTCTATGAACAGCACAGAACCAGGTCTAGCATATCAGGGTCTATTGTGTTTACAGCAGACAACCATGTCTAGCATATCAAAGGGTGTTCTGTTTGCATCCATTCAGGATAAAATAGACTGAACAGCATAGTTCCAAATGTTTCATGTTAGAGAGCTATCTCCCTCCCCCCCCCCCCCC
>JAECUM010021562.1:0-20131 GCA_016617855.1 Megalonaias nervosa | reverse complement strand
AAAAGTTGTAGGGTTCACCCTGCCTGCACACAAAAAATAAAAAAACCCACTTTTAAAAAATTGTCCGAAATAATTGGTTGGTTAGAGGTTTCAATTTGACGTTATTGACCTTGTATCTCGGCTTTTTGAGCATACCCCCTTCAAGCAAATTTTTCCTTCCTCGTAGGAACCTTTATTTTACAAAAAATAAGGTCTCTACGCAAGTTGTAGGGTTCACCCTCTCTGCTGCTCAACCAGAATGGTATACTAATGAAATCACAGAGGCACAACGCAAACGAAACTACTATCATAGATATAAAGACTTTACAAACTATCGTTTGTGGCGGAACAAAGTCAAATCACTCACTCTACAACTCAAACGCTACTTTTTCAAAGAAGCATTCACATCAAACTCCGATAATAGATCCATCTGGAATCACTTGCGAAATCTAACTTGAACGAAACCTGCACCTCTTTCTCCATGTGAAATTATAGTTGATGGTACTAGTTATACTGATGAGCTAGATATTATTAACTAACTGAACCACTTTTTTTACTAATATCTCCCAAACCCTTGACAGGTCTAATCTTACAGAGCCTAATTTAAACAAACTTACTAAATTCGTGAATGAAAGGTACCCGATCGTGTTATTTTCAACATTCCCTTAATAACAATAAATGATACTTTCGATATTCTCAATCAACTTGACAAAAACAAATCAGCTGGTCTAGATGGAATTCACCCCAACACTCTGAAAATGCTAGCTTTATCAATTTCAGAGTCGTTGAAAGAAATAATTAACTGTAGTATCAGTTCCTGTCAATTCCCGGAGTCATTGAAGTTAGCAAAAGTATTCGCAATTTATAACGGAAATGAAAAGATGACCCATCCAACTATCGACCCATATCTGTTCTATCCGTACTTTAAAAAATTATTGAAAAACATGTCACCAAGCATATTTTCAGATATCTTGAAAAGTACCATCTCCTCCATAGATCACAATCAGGTTTTCGACAGAATCATTCATGTCAAACTGCACTGACAAAACTTACAGACCAAAGACTACTAGCAGTAGAATCAGGCGAACTTAATGGCGCAATCTTCATTGATTTAAAAAAAAAAAAAAAAAAAAAAAACATTCGATTTGGTTGACCATTCGGTGCTCATTAAAAAAATTTCAGCCAACAAGTTTTCTTCAAACTGAGCTGCCTGGTTCACGCCATATCTCCCTAACAGACACCAGGTTGTTTGCACGGGTAAATATACATCCGAAAAAAGTCATATCTTAAGTGATGTTCCTCAAGGATCTATATTAGGGCTCTTCTTTTTCTACTATTTTTCAATGACTTAGCCTTGTATCCAGTGCACTCTTACACAGATATTTTCGCTGACGATCCTACATTGCATTTATATGGCAAAAATCTAGACTCCATTCAAAAAAACTTCAAATCGATCTTGTAATGTGGCGAATTTTGAAGATTTATTGAAACTTAAGGTTGAATAAATTGTGCTTTGAAGTTATCATAGTCAAGCCAGAAAGGTCTTGAGAAAGTTCACTGATATTTCACTTATTTCATCTCTGAAACATAAAACTTCAGTAGAATTGACCAGGTCATCGTAACGGTATAGTGACATAGAGTTCATAGAATTACCGACTGTATCGGATGGAAGAGGACTTTATGTCAAATTATTGATCTTCAAAGGAAAGCTAATTGCAGCATATTTTAGGCTGGTGAAATCTGATGAAAGACATGATTATTGGGGAGAATGTTAGGAACAGTTACTTCTGATTGGTCAGTAAAAATTAAGAAGTACACTTTGGGAAACTGGGGATTTAGGGTACCACTTGCTCAGAATTCTTTAGTTCGACTCTTGCCTTGTGAGAAGACAAAAGGTCCGACTCCTTGGGAAACTTGAGAATAGTGTTTTCCCTCGTAGAAAGGCCAGATAGCTGTCTTAAAAAGGAAGACAGGCTATAGTGCTAGGACGCACGGTTTGTGTGGAAAGAAACAGCATTAAGGGAACAGCTTTATATTCTACCGAGAAAGAAAAAAAAAGAAAGGAAACCCGATGAGTCAGAGGGAAATCCGCATCTAAGAGAGGTCGGAATAATCAGGGGTCAGAAAGGGGACCAAAGCGCACGCATTAGACGTGGAAACCAAGACAAGAGGAGAGAGACGTCAGGTGATGCTGTCAAGCGTGGAATTGTACTCTCTAATTCAATCCTCGTAACATGATGTAAATCGAACACTGCGAGTAAATTCTATGTAAATCTGTTGGATTGAAAAGTGGAATTTTGGTTATGTATTAATTGATTACATTTATTTTTAGTAAATCTGTTGGATTAAAAAGTGGAATTTTGGTTATGTATTAATTGATTAAATTTATTTTTATTTATTGGTAAAGGGGGCTCGTAGTTGTTTATTTCTTTCAATAGCCTTGCTCAGTTATCTATTAACGTTCCATCTATCCGTCCACACTAGACAATAACACCGTGGGACGTCATTCCCTAGCTAACGAAAGCGAAATCAATAACCGAGGCTTTAATGTTTTAAAGCCCCCCCCCCCCCCCCCCCCGTTACAGACCTCAGCAATATATCAGTTTGGTGTCATCAAAACAAAATGCATATTAACATCTCTAAAAAGAAATGTATGACAATCGGAACAAAGCAGCGTCTATCTACTAACATGGATTTGTTTCTAACTCAAAATGGCTTAGACGTATCGTCAAAAATCAAAAACTTCTCGGTATCTACGTTGATCAGCGCCTCAGCTGGAATGCACATATCGATCACCTATGTGCAATGGTAGTCAAAAGAATAACTCTGTTAAAATTGCTTTCGAAATTTCTATCTCCCCAATCACTTGAACTTTATTTTTCGGGTTATAAACTACCACTGATAGATTACGGTTGTACCATATGGGGAAACACATCCAATTATACTCTGTCCAGAATTGATAAACTCCAGAAAAGGGCAGCCCGAATTATACTGAAACTTCTGTTATGACTCCCTCGAATGTTTTGTTTTCACGTCTGTAATGGCTACCTCCACAAAAACGTATTCTTTATTTTAAAGGAATCATGACATATAAGTCTTTAAACTGTCTTTCTCCCGATTATATCTCTAACCTAATTGAACTAAGATCATCGAATACTGAGCGTTCTCTCCTATCGACGACATACAAAGATCTCCAGATTCCGCGGTCGAAAACCAATCATTACATAAGCTCATTTACTGTACCAACAACTACTGTATAGAATTCCTTACCACTGAGGATACGTAATTCAACTTCCCTTGCTTCTTTTAAAATATCATTAAAGAAATTCTTTCTTGACCAGCAGAAATGACATATTAAAAGCTCTGAATAGAAACCTTTATCACCATATTCATAAATGATATGTCCAGATCTTATTCGATATATAGAATACGTACGACTTATGCTGAAATGTATGTACCTGTGTATTGAATATTGTTCATATTTGTATATGTTTCCCAGTATAGTCACACATAGTCATTCATGTTAAATATGTATGAATGAGTTTGCGACGATACCTGATTATGTGCATGGTCTTGAATTTTTATTTTGTGGGTGGGTGGGGTGTTTTTAACATTATTATTGAAACTGAGGACCATATGGCAGACGGGTCAGTCATGACCAAATGTGTTATCCTCATTAATGATAGTTGTTTATTATTATTATTATTATTATTATTATTATTATTATTATTATTATTATTATTATAGTAGTAGTAATAGTAGTAGTAGTAGTAGTAACAACTGCTGCCTTTTTGACTTTTGGTTTAGTAAAAAAGTACTCGTTCTCTGGCACAAGCCTACAAATGCAGTGCTAGCTGGGATATTTAAGGGAATGACACAGACTTGATCTCTGCTTGACTAGTGCTGATACAAAATAACCTTCATAATATGTGATATAGATTTGATCTCTGCATTGTCGTGTTCTAAAAGCAGTGCTACACGGTAATACAGACTTGATCTCTGCATTGTAGTGTTCTAAAAGCAGTGCTACACGGTAATACAGACTTGATCTCTGCATTGTAGTGTTCTAAAAGCAGTGCTACACGGTAATACAGATTTGATCTCTGTATTGTAGTGTTCTAAAAGCAGTGCTACACGGTAATACAGATTTGATCTCTGCATTGTAGTGTTCTAAAAGCAGTGCTACACGGTAATACAGATTTGATCTCTGCATTGTAGTGTTCTAAAAGCAGTGCTACACGGTAATACAGATTTGATCTCTGCATTGTAGTGTTCTAAAAGCAGTGCTACACGGTAATACAGACTTTCCCGCTGCTGAATCAGCAACCTAGAGGCCAGAGATAGGGTTGATATTTAGGGTGCGAGATGTAGGTTTTGACAAAATGGGTCAGTTATAGTATGTATGCTATGGGATAAACGTGTCACTAGAAACAGGTCTTTTTCCTATCTCATTACTTAACCCAAACATTACATGCATGATTAGTGCTGGTAGAAATTTTACTCATGACATGTGACACAGATTTGATTTCTGCATGACTTGTGCTGGTAAGAAATTTCCCTCATGACAAGTGACACAGATTTGATCTCTCAATGACTTGTGGTGGTATGAAATTTCACTCAATATATATTGCTTTCTTGCAGTAGCCACCTACTTTTGAAATCATTCACTGATCTGATCAAATGTTTTGCTAATTAGTTGTCAACCTTCTATTTAAATCGTTTCATTTCCTTGTTAGCGTTCTTCTTTTAAGTTTTAATTTATGTTCAAAATTATCTTTGGTGGAGTTTAATTTAGGTGTATGATTTGTATGCATGTCTTGATACTTGGCTTATTGTGACGGTTGGAATTTTGGTCAAATCTGAAAATAATCTTTCACGTCAATCTGAAGTAATGTAGTGTCAGTAGGTGTCAAATCCTCACTATGTCCGCATCAAATACACGTTTGAGACTTGATTCTGGATGTAAATATTTCATATAAATGTGAGATATTTCATATAAATGTGAGATATTTCATATAAATGAGAGTAATCGATCATTTTTATAAGAATTTTAATGTGCTTGTTGTTTTCACCGTGTGGCCATTGGGTACCGTCTCTACTCGCTTATAAGAAGAGTTCATCTGGAAACTGCACTAAACCTAGATCTGCCGTCGCATAATGCACCGGCAGATCTGGGTCTGTGCAGTTTTGTTATGCGTAATCAATAGAACAAACAATATAGACCCTAAACTCCAGGCGCATTAGACTACGGCTAATAAGGATCTATGTTGTTTCCAGTTAGAATCGACTTATAATCGGGTTCAGACGGTTGTTGATGATAGGTAGATAGTCGGCAAGTTCAGTCAGATTTAAGAGACGATTCTGTTAGAATTATGTATGTATGTATTTATGTATGTATGTATGTATGTGTGTATGTACACCAAAGTCGTTACATGATGTACAATGTATTATTAGTAGCTACAACGTTTCTGTTGTACTTTTTGTTTGTTGATATCCCATTTCTTCCATCCTTCCAGAAAGGTATCCGTTTAGTAAATATCATTGTTTTGTGGGATCGTAATCATCGTTGCTAATGGTTATTTCCTATCCTATTCTTTTATATTTTGTAAATTGAACTGTCCTTCTCGAGGAAATAAAGATAGATTGACTGTCGATAAAGGCTTGGTATGGCCTTATCAATAAAATGGAGGAAATAAAGACATACTGACTGTCGATAAAGGCTTGGTATGGCCTTATCAACAAGATCTGCAATCAACCGACGGCATTTCGACTCGCATGAAGTAGTAAGACCTTGATAATTATTGAAAACTTACAATAATCATTCATAACTGACAAACACTAAAACTCCATTCTGTTGCAAATGTTAATATTTTGAAGTATACGACACATAAGAGGACACAAAGAACCCCAAAAAGCGACTGGGATTGGTTAAAGCTCGATCAAATCTAGCTGTGCTAAATGAACTTCAGAAACTGTGAAAAAATTTCCACGTGGATGGAGAATTATATTGGACTGCAGTGATCTTCATGGTGTAGATTACCTTATCTGGGCAAGGGTTCTCAAGCATGAAAACCAAAACAAAAGCTTGAACCCCAAGATCCGTTATGACCATTGGGGTATGGTGAGCAAAAATAAAAACTAAACTCAAAACATCCTAAAGGTTTTATGATTTAAACCTTATTCTGAGTAAGACCATGCTGCTACTAATGCAACTACCACATTTATGTTTATAAGGCCATTGTCCAGATTCGTCCCTCAAACCAGCTATATAGACAACGGAAATATTTAGAATAGTTTGCATTCCGTAATAAGAAACACCGCCTCAACTGAGCTATTTTACCAACTAAAAATGTATAATAACATTTACTTTTTAATATACATACATACATACATACATACATACATACATACATACATACATACATACATACGTAAAATTAAAAAAAAAGAACACTACAACGCTACAAGTGCAATATATAATATCAATAGCTCCTATTATTCGTTCTCCTTGAACTCTCAGACTTTTATCAGAATTAGAATCAAATCTTGGATTTGGATTTGGATTTTTTTAACGTAGCTTAAACAATTTTCCAGTCGTATAGCTACGATGTCTGCAGAATGACAGTTTACAGTAATGTCTAGCACTGGGGTATCATGCCACAGACATGTAACATCATGTCCTCCCCAATCACATTATCCTGACACCAGGTCGACCAGTCGTAGCACTAACCTCTTAACGCTGCACGCCAAGCGAGGCAGCTGCTAGTACCATTTTTATAAGTCTTTGGTATGACTCTGCCGGGGTCCGAATCCGCGACCTCCCACATCCGAGGTGGATGCTCTAACCACTAGGCCACCGGAGCGGTCTCAAGAGAATAAGATCAGAATCAGAGACGTTTATTAAACTTGACATTATGGCTATAAATATAATCTATATTTAAAAAGTGTTAAATCTAATGTGCTCATACAGTAAATATATTTAGAAGGTATTAAAACACGTACAAATGGAAGAAAATTATCAAAATGCAAACAAGGGCAGAAGCAATCAAGATATGATGATATTATTTAATTGCACTGCCATATATATGTATTTTACTTAGTTTAATAATTGTATAATTTCACTGCAAACATCCGAGAGATTAAGATTTACTTACTGTAAGACAAAGGCAAATTAAGTTAGTTCATAATTGTTTCAAAGGTCACGACACAAAGGATAAACAAGGACCAAGTGTTATTATGTTTCAATCATATTTTGATTATATATATATATATATATATATATATATATATATATATATATATATATATAATAATTTTTCTAAAAGCTACTTGGAACACTCTCCGTGACTGATTGGGTCATATAACATTTGCTTAATTAGATTATGGGGTATCACACATTACTGACTACTAGAGTTACCAAGTGTTACTCACTAAATCCCATGACAATAAATCCCCCTATTGTCATCACACCCGTCTGAAATGTGTCCGTAAACACAACAGCTGTCAGTCCACCTACAAAAACAGATATAATTCTGATACAAAATTGTTTACAAACATAATATTGAAAATGGAATCAACGATTACACAGCTGATCTCTACGATGCTTGTAGAAGTTTCAGTTGCTATATTAAACATTAATTATCATGCAAAACATATATTCATACTCAAGTTTGTCATTCTTGTAACTACTCTTTTGAATCGTCACTACATGCATACATATATACTGTGACAGGGCAAACTAGAACTAAAGCAAAACAAACCCCATTGTTTTCTATTATATCAAAGGAGAGCTATCATAATAAGTTGGTAAAAACGAGAGATTTTGTGTTAAAAACATTGTTAATAAGATCTATTCGGAAAATATTATTATTGTCCACCACCAGAAGCCAGATTTTATTGGGTGAACTTCACATGCTTTAAATAACTTTGGCATCACAGCCAGCATTAAAAACATTGGTCCACTAATTTCGTTGATTTGCCACTACAACTCAGGAATCACATGAAAAGCATATCGTCCTTTCATTTAGTGCCTATATTCATTCACATTCATATGTGCAATTCATAGTTCACATGTTAAAGATAAGCTACCACAATATACAATGTACATATTTATTCATATTTTCAAATCCTCTGGTCAGAAAGGGCTAGGATGTATATAGAATGGAAAAATCTCTTTGGTCATGAGCCAAACACAAATACTTAACCAATGTTAATAAACATAAAAAAATCGGTCACGGTGATATTCTTTGATTTTGATGGTGCAGTACTGACAGATATGCACTCAATAATCAAGTTTTCTGATTTTAGAAATAACGAGCACCCTGTAAATTAACAGCGGGCACAAAGTTTCAATAAAGTTAACGAAGCATGAAATAGAGTTAACAGAGACCTATTTTTGTAATAAAAGTATTTTGCTTAGTAAGATACATCCTCTCGCTGAGTTTAATTATTCTGTCTGGTACAGTATGCGTGTTGAATGCCAAAACTCGTGTGGTCATGAGCTTAACGCAAAATGTAAGCTAAACCACAAAAGATGGAAATTAGATCACGGTGGGATTCCTTTGTTGTAAGGATGTGGTGCTGCCAGGAATGCTTATCATCATTAATTTCACGATTCTAGTACGAATAATGCATGAGAAATGAACATGAAATACAAAAATAAACCCAAGTCAGTGAAGTGTATGATATAGTCCATAATGATATACTACTGAAATGAGACAGCAGAGCTCATACATATGCATCCCTAAATCCAAGTATCATGATTCCAGATACCGTATTATATACACATGATGCAAAAGACTATCTGGTCATGAACCAAAGCCAGTAAAGTATGAAATGTAGGACACAGTGACCTTTATGCGCGGGTCTGGTACTAAGATATATATATATATATATATATATATATATATATATATATATATATATATATATATATATATATATACATACATACATACATACATACAATCATCTTGTTTAATGATTCAAGAATGAGCAGTTAAAACACTTTATGTAACCAAAGTCAGTGAAACATAAATTATGTATCACAGTTATCTACTTTTGGGATAAGGGTGTAGTATTTATCAAGATGCATTCTTTAGCCAAGTTTGATGTTTCCAGGTAGAACAGTATGTATACATGATGCAGAAAGCCTATGTGGTCATGAGCTAAACGCAAAAACAACCTAAATCAATAAAATGTTAAATGTTGTTCACAGTGACCTTCTTTAGTTGTAAGGGTATGGTACTGACAAAAATGCAGACAATCATCCACTTTGATGATCCTAGCATGAGCTATGCTAAACATTTAACATGATGATGCGTGAAATATGAGCCATAGTGACCTACTTTTGTGATGAGGGTTTAGTATTCCTCAAAATAATTCCCTCACCAAATTTTATCATTCTAGGTACAACAATATGTGTACTAGTTGCAATCAAATATCAGGTCAGGAGATAAACGTAGAAACATAAGTCAGTAAAATGTGAAATATGGGTCCCATTAATCTTATTTTTGTCTAGGAGTGTGGTACTAATATGTTGTCGTGGTGGGTTTAGCGCCATTATGAGCACATGACGGCCAGTATATCTGGTGGAGGAAGAACCCGAGAAAACTCCGGGAAGAACCACAAGCAGGCTTTCTCACCGAGCCCGAGACTCGAACCCACGCAGACAGTGGTGAGATGTCAGTGATCAGCAAAGGTGATATATATATATATATATATATATATATATATATATATATATATATATATATATATATATATATATATATATATATGTTGTACGAATAGAGATGCAAATAATGGCATAGTGTGATGACTCTTGCATGATCAGCGCTAAAGAAATAAACTTAATACAATTTAATTAAAACATCCAGATATAACAAAAGATATAGATTTCTCACGTAAATATACCCTCGTCACCCATGCATCCCACCCTACCCATTGATGTGTATGAGTCTACACAAAAAAACAAAGAGCATGACATGCATGAAAATAACGTGAGTAAAATGATTGGATAGCATTGTGTCAATAATGTGTATAAAGTTCACAAAAGTCCACTAAAAACCGAAGCAGTAGATGCATTCAAAAATTCTGTTAGACATTTCATCCAGATGTATGTCAAAAGACACACACACCCCCCAAACAAAACCTTACTAAAATCATTAGAGCATAAAATATTTATTAATATATCCATTTTTAAACGATGAGCAGATTACATATCAAGTTTCAATATGATCCGATACATCTCTCTCTCTCTCTCTCTCTCTCTCTCTCTCTCTCTCTCTCTCTCTCTCTCTCTCTCTCTCTCGCACCACACATAGTTTACAACATTTTGAAGTTTATTCTAAAGTTAAAATAACTATATTGTGTAAATCACAAAGACGATCACATCCATTTATGGAAATTATAAAAGTTACCTTGTAAAACGTTCACACTAAATGGAGTATTTGAAAAAATATTTAAATTACAATTTTAAGCTCCACATATCATGTGTGAAGGAAGACATACTTTCAATCTCTTCACCTGGTCAAATTATCCCCACGACTTACCTAAAATTGTGTAAACTCCTGCCAAGACTAGAAGAACTGTAATTGACAGATACATGTTCCACCCCAATGCCAGCTGAATGTACAGTGACCCAGAAAATATGCTGACCTAAATTGACAACATAAATGTTGAGACATTATTTTAATACATAAGTTTCCCGTAACATGCAGATTAGTAAATCATAGATATAAAGTCAACATGAGGAACATTTTTCTTGTTGTTATGGTTGCTATTATAGTTGCTGTCATCGTCATCATTATTGTTATCATCTTCGTCATCGTCATGATTGTGATTGTTGCTATAATCGTTATTATTATTATTATTATTATTATTATTATTATTATTATTATTATTATTATTATAGTACTTTACTTACCGCTAGTTTTGTAACAATGTACATCACCAGGGAAAAAATACTAAGGTACAGTCTGATTCTTTTCCCACCAAATCTCTTCCCCATATATTCTGGTAGTGTGAACACCTGTGGTTATCAACATATATTGAACCTTTTAACAGTGATACTATGTGCATTGCATCTATTTGCTTTAATGTGTAGAGAAATGCTTAAAAATAGGCTAATGTATCTAAGCACGACGACGATGACTTCAAGATCCATCTGTTTCTCCCAAACACTGGTTGTTTCTAACTTTTAGGAAAGATTAATGCGCCCTTGTGCAAAATGTTCCAAATATAATTATGCAAACAGCACATAATGTATAAACAATTCACCGCATGCCACACGTCTTAGATTTAAAATATTATTTACTGAAAATAAAAATGGCTAAGAAATTATGGCACTGGCATAAACTTTACAAAAGTATACAAATTTAGGTTGTGCAGATAATGACACTCATATTGAAATATTTTCATATTTTTTCATAACCAAACTGAGTTAATGAATTCCGTATTCCTTCTTACTTTGCATGTTCTCTTTTACGTTCAAACAAAATCGCGTTTGTGATTTTCGTTATTTAACATTTTCAAATACTTTTTTTGTTTCCAAGGACAAAGTTAAATGCTCAAGATTTATTACCAGGTTACAAATATCGCTATAATATGTTCTCGTCTATGAAAACTGATCTCATCACATGAAAATACTTACACCTGAAGATATGTAAACTGGTAGAAAAAACCATCCTAGAGAGAACACGAGCAAGGCTGGCTAGAAAGACAAAAAAAAAAAAAGAAGATAAGAAGAAAAATAATGTTATTTATGATACTCTCTGTCTCTCTTTCTGAGAAGGTTTTATCCAGAAATTCATATTTCTATAGGTTTGTTTTTGATTATTTTTTTATATACAGAGATTCTAAGTGAGATACACCTGTGTCATCGTAACTACGTCATCATCATCGTTTATTTTTTAAGTTTGTATGATCTTTTAGCATGGTCAGGTGGGTGGATGGGCGATATGATGATGATGGTCGGTGCTTGGTTTTAGGGTCTCTGGATCTACTTCTGCTATATCTCATTAGATGAAAAGAAAACACAAAACTAATAAAATCTAAGGCTAATTCCAAGTAAAACTGGGCCATATGGAAGCATTATAGCTCTCACCACACGCATAAACACCTTTGCGTAGCAGGTTGTCGTGATTCTGTTCCATTACATGATTTAAATAATTGGCAAATATTTAAAACATAGGCTACAACGTAAATAAAATTAAAACATAGGTCAGAGTCTTTTCAGTTGAAAAGAAGTTTTAAAAGCTTTGCACAGAAACGTTAAGTTTATTTTACCAGCCATTCATATAGTATGATCGCTATTCCACTGGCAGCCCCCGTACCGGCAAGTCCCACAAAATGTTCAGCTCCAATGTTGCTGGAATAAAGAGAGGCCCCTACCTGCAAATATATAAGATCGGTATCCTACCTGATTTTCAAACAAAAGATAGATAGACGAATGAATGAATGAATGAATGAATGAATGAATGAATGAAAATAGATCAGCTAACGAAGAAGATGACAAAATCCGGTGAAGACACACTTACTTGATATTTAACCTCTATACACGGAAGTAAAAGTTTTTCTAATGTTAAAATTTCCATATTATGAGTTTACTTAGTACGACCATCAATTGAATACTATTATTACTTTGAGACGCAAATCAAAGGACGGCAAAACCTCCCATCAATCGAATATGCGAGACGCAAATCATGGGACGCCAAAAACTCCCATCAATCGAATATGCGAGACGCAAATCATAGGACGGCAGAACTCACATCAACCAAATATGACCTGCTCAGCTGACAACGACAGTTCACGTATTTGCAGAACTATCTACTTCATCATATCCGCTGTTACTTAAAGGTCCCCCTCCCTTTCAATTTTTATTATTAGTCTGCTGCTTTTCCGTGTACGCGTCTACACTTTAAACAGTTTATGCTCGTTGGTTGGTTTTTGTTTTCCTTTTTAAGTTATATCTTACTTTTTTCTTTTACTATCATTTTTGGTGACTTTTTAAAGACTTCTTTTATTGTTCTATTATCTCACTGGGGATTTATTATTGTATTCCTTCGTGATTTTATATTAATTTATTCTCGAAACATTTAATTTTTGGCACGCCCATTATCAACAATATCTTGTATACTTTGGCTATATTGTTAACATTTTACATTGGTTCAATTCGATTGTTACACATATTCCATAAACCATTTTGATTTATATTCTTTAACAAGCATTTTGCAGCTAAATTGTTACTGCTGATTAACACACGCACACAAATATGTCGTTTCTTTATATCTTATCTTGATAGGGACTCATCGCTAACTTATGGAACACCAGTGCTGTCTTAAGATGATAATTTTTATTATATGATCAGCAACAATCTTTATTTAATGTGCTTTCGTCATTATATGATGTGCAAACTTCGTTATATGGGATGCTTTTGTCCTTATATGATGTGCAAACTTCTTTATACGCGGTGCCTTCGTCCTTATAAGATGTGCAAACTTCTTTATATGCGGTGCTTTCGTCCTTATATAAAGTGCAAACTTCTTTACATGCGGTGCTTTCGTCCTTATATGAAATGCAAACTTCTTTATATGCGGTGCTTTTGGCCTTACGTGAAGTGCAAACTTCTTTATATGTGGTGCTTTCGTCCTTACATGAAGTGCAAACTTCTTTATATGATGTACTTAGGCCCTTATATTATGTGCAAACGTCTTTATATGTAGTGCTATTATCCTTGTATCATGTTGTAAAACTCTAATCGGGCGAAACGTCCTTATATTCGGTACAAGCGTCTTCATGATGATGCGCAAAGACTGAACTTTCGTGAAGAAGCCTAATGGGGATATATTGTCTTACTACAACGATTAGCTTGTTTAGTGACTACAGTGAAATAAAATGGCAGACTCTATGTCTAATGTTCTCAAACAAGTGAATTTAGATTCTTACATTGGGATATTTGAAAAACAGAAAATCTCGTCCGTTATTGTGTGCGAGATTTATAAGGATCTGACATGCTACTGGTGCAAAAGAATGTTCAGGAATTCAGTCTAATACTATTTGTTTTATTTGTTCGTTTTAACTCTTGAGTGTTTAAACCATCTCTGATATTCTTCAGCAATAACAAGATTTTCAAACCAGATGATGTGGGCGTCACATCGGCACCATCTTGATTTATAAAAAACCAAGACATTATTTAGGACAAAAAGGCATTTTAAGAAGTCTTTTGTGAAAGCACAATATCAGTACGAGTTATCTAGAAGAAGTTGCCATAAACAATTTTCACGATGGCCATCGTAGTGGCCATATCGGAAGTCTGGTCAGCACCATTTTCATTTTACAACTATCGACACATCAAAAGAAATCTTTCAGTATAACCCCATGCTGGTATGACAGTTCAATGAGGAGTAGTGATATGATTTTCAACATGGTGACTATGGTGACCATATTTGTATGTCTGACCAGCAATATATTTATTTAGGATCAACTAGAGACATTGTAAGAAGTCCTTCATTGTTAACCTCATGCTGACATGACAATCCATTAACTAGCAGCATAACAAGATTTTCAAGATTTCAAGATGACTGCTGTGGTAGCCGTATTAAATGTCGGAGAGAAGCCATTTTCATTTACGACCAACTAGACCATAGTATGAATGTGTGTGTATAAAATTTCATGACAATCCTCCAAATTAGCTTACGATAAGTGGTGTCAGCAAATATACTAATGGAGAGACAACATGCCATCCTAAAAGCCTCGAAATTAATGATAGTCTGCTAGTCCAAGACAAGTACATGTTCTGTCTGACTAATGATATACATAATTTCAATAGTTCAATGGCTAGTTAATCTTTATAACCGTCTGACAGTGTGTTGTGTGAAAGACTAGTGAAAGCTCAGCGGGCCAAGTAAATTTCTCACTCTACTAGCCCTTATGGCTACAAAGAAACGTATTTTCAATTCTAAACCTGTAGGTTGCTCATTTCAATGAACGTTATGAATCAAATAATTTGAAAAGATGAGACATTTATGCCATTTTCTGAGCTTTCTTTCCAAATGGGCATAAAGTAACATTCTGTTTATCATATTTTAAACAATCATTGCTTTATTTCAAGTAGAAGCTAAAATAATGCCGGTCAGTAACTGAATAGAAGAGAAAAGAAGACCCCTAGCAATGTTACCAGCCAAGTTCTCTGAAATACCTAAGTAATGAGAACAAGCTGAAATGTAAAGTATAGCACTATACCAACCACATAATAAATATGTTCTACTGCAATATACATGGGTGCATAATCATTATCTGTGCTTTTGTATTGTAGTTTATATATATATATATATATATATATATATATATATATATATATATATATATATATATAGTGGTTATATACAATGATTTGTGCGTATGCATGCCAAGTAAAAACGTATGCCGTTGAAGTAAATTTTGCTTGCAACATTAATTCCTTCTGCAATGCGAATAAAAATAAATGTACTGAACAGTAGTTTCTCCAGTTTGATAGAGTTCCCTCTCTCTTACCCCATTTATGATTATACCAAGATCACATTTGTGGACTTGCCTAAATCTTAACCCCTCTCTCTTCACTCAACAATCAAAACAGCAAAAGAATTATCTTCTAAACTCCAAAATCGTTACCTCTTTCTATCACTCCATGGGTATCACAAATACAAGAGACATTGTACTTGTGTGTTAACACTAAAGAAATTTTAAATGATTATACCACTAAACATTTTGGAACTTCCAATAGTTAGGGCTGGGACTTCCAAAACAGGGGACCCGGGACACCTAGTGGTCTAAAGCTATAGCCTTTACCAATCACCTCTTTCTTTGTGGATTCGAGTCTCGGGTTAGACTAATGGGAGTATGTGAGGAAGCTTGCCAGTAATATCCTATGGGTCGGTGGGTCTCACCTGGGTTTTCCCAGGTTTGTCCTCCACCAGTCATACTGGCCGCCATGTATCGTGTGCTGACAAATTGTGTTAAACACACAACAACTTTCAAAGCAATAAACATGAAGTGCTGGGCTGCTTGGTTCAGGAAATGACTAGAATCCCTGATATAAATGTGTGACATCGCATACCACGGTGATATTAAATGTTACCTTCCCATCACGTTGGAATTGTGTGACATCGCATACTACGGTGATATTAAATGTTACCTTCCCATCAAGTTGGAATTGTGTGACATTGCATACCACGGTGATATTAAATGTTACCTTCCCATCAAGTTGGAATTGTGTGACATCGCATACCACGGTGATATTAAATGTTACCTTCCCATCAAGTTGGAATTGTGTGACATCGCATACCACGGTGATATTAAATGTTACCTTCCCATCAAGTTGGAATTGTGTGACATCGCATACCACGGTGATATTAAATGTTACCTTCCCATCAAGTTGGAATTGTGTGACATCGCATACCACAGTGATATTAAATGTTACCTTCCCATCAAGTTAAAATTGTGTGACATCGCATACCACGGTGACATTAAATATTACCTTCCCATCAAGTTGGAATCGTTTAAAGCAGGGTTTTCTTTTCCCAAAATAAAATAAACAAATAAAACATATTTATAAAAATCCAAGTCCAGTCCCGCCTATACCCAAGTCGACTGCCACCTTGATCGAAATAATAACTGTGTAGTTTATGCAAAGGTGTGCATTCATTAAATTCTGAACCTCTTTTGAGAGAGAGAGAGAGAGCTATATAGACTATCCCAAGATTCTTGTTTTGCTCCACATACTAGCCATATGGATCATTTTGTTTATAACAAATTAAAATCTCACTAAAGTTGTGAACATATAATCCAACGAGTCGGTGAAGATTTACACCAAGCCTTCCATCTGTATATATTTTCTTCGGTTTAAATATATTCTACTTTTTATTTTCTCTCTGGCACAAAAAAAAGTCTCCAGTGGTGATGACTCTCATCCTCTTGTCAAATAGTTTACACGGTTTTCTGCAAATCTAAACATTTTTCTTCATTAGTATTGGAACCACATGTGGATAAAATGTCTGTATTTCTTAATAATTTTCAGGCATTCAGAACAGAGAGAGAGACACAAAGAATTTATAAAGACGACCGTATTGTCGTCCTCAAAATAATTGTTACAAAAATAATTATTTTAATGTTAAATTTATACGATTGTTTAATAATGTTAGGTCAAGAGAAACAGACTTTACTAATTAACTGTTGTTCATCGATGTATGGGCAGAATTCAAAAATATATGATATTATAAACTTTGGGGTGGGGTTGGCGCAAAAAATAACCTTGAAAGACGATTTCATTTTCTTGTTTCAGAGAAAACGTAGATACATTGATAATATAGATGTTGCATCAGCAACGTAAAAGAGGTCATTTTGTACAATTTTAATGTATGTCAAGTTGCCAATTTTCAGAGAATTTTCTTTGGTGGAAAATTCAACAATTTATATATCTTACAGAACTGATATATATTGAGAAAATGCAACAAGCACTTTTACTATTAAGTCTAATTAATGATAATATTAAAATACATTGGTAATATACAAATATATTGGGTGAAAATACACACAGAATGCACACACAAGTAGCTTTCGGGTACTCTGGATTATGATTCTCTCTCTCTCTCTCTCTCTCTCTCTCTCTCTCTCTCTCATCTGTTAAAAAATGATTTTTGGCAATATAGTATTCTTTACAAATCCTTAAATCAGTTACGCAGTTAAGATACAGAAAACGTAGCGCACTTAAAATAAAACGAACAGTACTGATCATTGTTGCCAACTCGGGTCTAACAATAGACGTAACAGATAAAGCAAAACTGCAAACTATTAATGGTGTTGGTATAGCGGATAGACATGGGAAAGACAGATATTCTGATCAATAGTTTGGCTATGCAAGACAATATGAGATGAAACTGCAGTCGACACAGCTAATAAGAGTTTACATGGGAACACAACGATTTCAAAATCAGTTTATATTAGTTACACATACAAGAATTAACATATACCACCAAATGGGTGATAGCATGATGTGGGAATAGTTTGCACATACAAGAATAAACATTTGACACCAAATGAATGAAAAAAGCTGTGGGACTAGTGGCACATATAAGAATCAACATTTAACACCAAAAGAGGTGATGCAAAAGCTGAACATAAATCGAAATTAAACAGCGAATTAATGATATGTAACCAATGTAACTGTTATGTTTATGTTGATTACATAGATTGAATTTTGTCCATGCATCGATGAACACCAGTTAATTTAATTAAAAATGTCTGTAAGCTCCCTCTGTACTTTGAATGATTTGAAAATTATTCATAAACACAGACATTTTATCTTCATGTTGGGAGCATGGGCGCCCCCCACATAGGGACAAGGGGGTGCACTTGTCCCACCCCCCTCCTGATTTTACCTCTAAACATGTTTTGGTCTACATCCGAAAAACATTGTGGCTGACCACTACATGTTTGCCCCCACCCACTCCGAAAATATTTTTGGTGGGGAGGAATCTGGTTACGCTACAAATGAAGAAAAGGTTAAGATTCGCAGAAACATGTAGCTTATTGGACAAGGCATGATAGGTATCATCACTGGGGAGTTTTTGGTGGCACAGAAAACAAAGTATATTCAAGCGGAACAAAATATACACTGATGGAAGACTTGATATAAAATCTTCACTTACTCAGAGGGTTATATGTTCACCAGTAATATGGGTAGTAATACATGGGACATTGAATGAAATATTTTAGTCATATGTAAAGGGTAGCGTAGAAGTAGAGTGTAATCTAGTTGAGAGGGTGATGATAACAGAGGTTAAATTTGATTACTCAGTTTAAGTCGACCAAATTATTTTTGTCAAAGGACTGTTTGGCCCCTTCGAGCGCCTGCAAAAGTTTCGTTTTTGCTCCTCGTTATAACGAAGTTTGCAAATCATATGAGGACGAAAGCACCGCATATAAAAGAAGTTTGCACATCATATAAGTACAAAACCACAGCATACAAAGAAGTTTTTACATCATATAAGGTCGAAAGCACCACATATAACGATGTTTGCACATCATATAAGTACAAAAGCACATCATATAAAGAAGTTTGCACATCGTATAGGGAAGAAAGCACAGCATATAAAGAAGTTTGCTCATCATATAAGTACAAAAGCACATCTTTCTAGCTGTTAGTGGGGACAGTTGGCTAGAACATTAATCCCAGCATTCTGGATATTTGATACCAGAGACTGTCAACAGGTGCGGTTCTGTTATTCTTCCAATGGCTAACTGAGCGTGGACCAGTTCATGCCCGTGGATAAGGTACAAATGTTAAATTAATTAAAATGACTTAGGTGGCAGGAGCCAGTTTAGCATAATGGCCCCTGTCAAATTCTTAAGTGTATGGTGTGAGTTTCTGAGCTATTATTGTGTAATAATTAAAGCGATTGATATATTTGTGAACTAGGTGTTTCGGGTTTGTGTTGTTCTTGAAACTGATGTGAGGCATGTCCACTTCCCATAGTCACTCCACAGTATGTAGCCACTGAAATACCCATAGTCGGCTAGGAAGTAGAGCTAGCCACCCATAGCAGTAGACACATGGGTTCAAGGCAAGTAGAATATCTAAAAAACGGCTTGGATGACAACTATTCTGAATTGCATCAAGCTATTTAGTAGACAATGATTTTCAAAAGTATCACCTAGGGAAAGGGCTTGCGTTTGCACTGTGAGCACCACATGCTGTCAAAAATGGCCTTCGGATGTGAAAGATGCATGCATACAATAGGGGTTGGGGTGCGTAAACATTTTATTCTAAGAACTTCATTAGACTTGTCAGGTCAAGTGTGTGATATGATTATGACTTTGAGAAAGATCTTTTCACTTGGATGAACAAAGCTGCGGAACTTAGTCCAAGTATGTAAATGTTAGTAAGTAAAACAGCTGTTAGAATCGTTGAGAACTTCAAATTATTCAAGAGATTATTAGAAAGGAAATAAAACAAACACAGCTTTTAACCGGCCCGCCGACTGGTAGCGAGAAAACGTAGGGCAAATTTGTCAACAGATCTTTCTCAAAGTCATTTGTTGCTTTTGTGTTAGATTAGTATTCAAAGTTATGTATTTTTTATCCAAGGTTTCGAAAGGAAAATGGTCCTATTTTT
>JAECUM010021561.1:0-11418 GCA_016617855.1 Megalonaias nervosa | reverse complement strand
GAAAAATTTTGTTTGTCCTCGTAGGAATATCCGGAAACAAGTGCTCATATTCGAATAATAACTGTTTAAGTTCACATCTTTCTTGTAGTTGCAAATGTAAAAGTTTCTGGTATAGATCTTTCATAATTTCCGAATTCCGAAGATTTGTTGCTCCAAGATCAACAGTGTCCAATTGAATTTCTTCACTTAAATCCGGGGCCCCGAGTGGCCGAGTGGTCTAAAGCGCTCTCCGTTACGGATCACTGCCATCTCACCTTGTCTGCGTGGGTTCAAGTCTAGGATTCGGCTAATGTGGATATGTGAGAAAGCTTGCCAGTAGCTTCTCGTGGGTCGGTGGTTCTTTCCGGGGATTTCCCGGTTTCTTCCTCCACCATTAATACTGGCCGCCATGTATAGCCTATCGTGTGCTGAAAAATGGCGTTAAGCCCCACAACAACAACAACAAAAATCACTTAAATCCTCAGTTTATGGGACAGGTACAACTAAATTAATTGTATGATTTACTTGGCTATCTCTTTCAATATGCTAGTACTCCATTAATTTATTTAGACCAGAGTACTATTATTATAATATAACTCATTCATTTTCTTCTTTACTTTGTAAGGGCCGTAAAATCTAAATTGAAGAAAATTTTGAAGAATGAGCAAGAGAGAATGAACTCTATTACAGGACTCAAATGTTCTATCAAGCAAAGTTTTGTGAAACTATAGTTTCACTTTTGACTTGAATTGCCGAGTGCCAAATTCAAGCATAACAAGCTGGAAAATTCCAGACATGAAATTTGACCTTTGACCTGATGTGACAGATTTGGGAAGGCCAAATTGAGTAAAAAGCTTTATCAAAGCTTTTACTATAATATTCCTCAAAGGAATTGCCTCTGGAAATTTTGTTGACGCACACATAGTGGTCAACAAATATTGGCTGCCTGACTTGGTCTTAGGTAAGGGACCAACACAGTCTACCATAATTCTGCTAAATGGTTCGTCAAATGCAGGAATTGTTTGTAGATGAGCTTTAGGTATCTTCTGATTGGGTTTTCCTACCATTTGACAAGTATGACAAGATCTACAAAATTTACAAACATTACTTTTGATTTTCGGCCAGTAAAAGTGAGTCAAGATCTTGTTATAAGTTTTATTTATCCCTAAATGACCAGCCAGAGGAGTTTCATGGGCCAAACTAAGTATTTCCTGTCTGTAAGATTTTGGAACTACAATCTGATAGTTCACTGACCACTCGTCATTAGCAGGCACCTCGGAAGGTCTCCATTTTCTCATAAGAATTCCATTTTCAATGAAATAACAGACAGGTACTTCAGTGGCTTCAGTTTCACTAATGGCCCTCTGAAACAAACAGGAGATCTCAGGATCTTTTCCTGTTCGACGACTAGTGATTGTCGTTTGTCACCCTGATTAGATAAAAGAGAATGAGTATTTAAAAGAGGATCACTGTGATCAATACCTTTTGACTGATCCAAATTAGAAGCGAAAGTGACCTCATCAAAAGCCTGACCAATACATGTGTCAGCTAAAGGAATACATTCCTTATCAAAATCATTCTCAAGAGCTTTCTTTGCCATAGCTCTGGTAACTGCACAAGCTGGGTATAAATCAGGGTATTCTTTTTCAATAGGATCAACTTTCTGATCCAAAGAAGGCTTGTCAGTTACAAGTGGATTAACCACAACCTTGTCTCCAGCTAGGTCGTTGCCTAGCAACAAATGAATGCCCTCAACGGGTAAGTTATACACTATCCCGACTGTCACAGGTCCCGAAACTAAGTCTGATGACAAATTTACAGAATGGCGAGGAACATTAACAAAGCCGCACTCTACTCCCTGAATGAGAACACTCTCATTAGAACAGGACTTCTCAGAAGAAGGCAGAATACCTGACACTAAAAGACTCTGCGAAGCTCCTGTATCCCTTAAAATTTTAATAGGGATAGGATTGCCCGAATCACCCAAGAGTGATATAGAACCCTTCGACATGAATGGTTCATAATTCTCCATAATTAAATCAGACTGGGGTTTATTAGGCCCAACAAATGTATTGCTTTCAATACATGACCGTGACCTTGACCTCTTAGAAATAAGAGCATTTGGGATAGGTCTATCTTGATTCTGATGCCTATATTTCAATTTGAAGCAATCAGAAATGACGTGTCCTTTTTTCTAGCAACATGTACACGTAGGCAGAGACAAGGATTTTGAATCAAGTTTATCAGAAGCTTGATTTTTAGAAGTTGTGCCAGATTGAATTTTAGGAGGAGTCGTATTAGGTTGAAATACCTTTCTACCAGTAGACTGCAGAGTGAAAGTTTTGCTTACAACAGGAACTTTATGAGTTAAAGAATACTCATCGGCAGCAAGAGCAGCATTTTCCAAGGTTTCGATCTTATGCTCTTCAAGATGAGTTTTAATGTCATATTGGATACAGTTTTTGAACTCTTCAAGTGATACAAGTTGTTTGAGACTTTCATAATCATGTTCAACTTTCTTGGCTAAGCACCATCTCTCAAATAACTGTTCTTTTTCTCTTGCAAATTCAACATGAGTTTGTCCCGATTCTTTCTTATAGTTTCTGAATTTTTGCCGATAAGCCTCAGAGGCTAACGCATAACCCCTTAAGATGCACTCCTTAACCAAATCATAGTCAGAACTCTGTTGTACTGACAGGGATGCATCGATATTTCGGGCTTTTCCAAAAAGTACACATTGCAATAATTGAGTCCAATGCTCCCTTGGCCATTTCAAATTTTCAGCAACTTTTTCAAAATAAATGAAATATTTGTCTACTTCCTTTTCGCTAAAAGGGGGAACTAACCTGATATTTCTTGTAATGTCAAAACTTGAATATGTATGTGGAGTGGGATCGTGCTTGCCACTTGCCAGCTCAAATTCTTTCATTCTAATTTGAAATTCCCTTTCATCCTTCTCTCTTTGTAAATGCATCTGTCTCTCTCTCTCTCCTCTTTCTCAAATTGTAATTGTTTATCTTTCTCCCTCTCCTGTCTCTCTTTCTCCTCTTTTCAAATTGTAATTGTTTATCTTTCTCCCTCTCCTGTCTCTCTCTCCTCTTTTTCAAATTGCAATTGCAATTGCTTCTCTTCTAATTGCAACTGCATTTGTTCTTTCTCTTTCTGAAGCTCGAGCTTCCTTAACTCTACTTCCATTTTGTATTTCATTTATAATTCCATTACTTTAATGTCAGTGTCTGTCATAGACTTACTAACTGATGCCAAAACACTTTATCAAAAATATTTTCCCCACCAAATATTGGATCAAAATATTTTTAATTTCTTGTTTCGTTAAGGAAGATTTTGCTTCAGAAAGATCGTACTTTCTGGCAAGTTCAAGCAACTCATCTTTTTTTCAGACTATCCAACTGCACCTGAGTTGGATTAGAAAGAAAAGTTTCCACTTTTAATGACATTGGGAATGAAAACCTGTTGTTTTCACTTAAGATTTCAAGTAAAAATGTAAAATAGTACTTGGGATTTAGAGACTAGGGGAATTTAAATTTAAAAAACAATTTTCTGAAATATTTAACCAAAATTCATATATCCCAAGGACGAGCGACCCAATTTTCTTTGTTACGTGACAAGGGCTCTTACTCAGTAACAAAGAAAAGAGTGAAAGTCAACAAGCTTTGTATATTTTAACAAAATAATTTATTTCCCTAGAAAACAATGTAAAAATTGGAAAATAGGACTTACGGTTTGTGAATATAATCCAAAATTTAATCCTAAGAATGAAAAATGCAAGTCTTATCACTAAATAGTTCTATTAGAATCCAGGTTCGAATCTCGACAACATACAAATATGGAAGGCGATGACGTCAGATGTGGTCCATGTACGAATATCAACAATTCCTCAATTGAATCACAGTTTTTGTTTCCGAATAATTCCAGAATAAATTTCCATGAATATCTTTCAGAATTTTTTTTTTATAAAAAAGTTCACTTGTTGATTTTCCTAGAGAAGAAATTATTAAATCCAAAAAACAAATGAAAACAATCTGGCAACAAATAAAAAAAACCACCTTGTTCCTTCAAGATGTTAAAACGACTCTCCCATAAAAATATTAAGAATGCGTATTTAAACCCCAAAAACATCATTTCAGTCTCGCGAGATGGGTCAAGTGGTCTCTTACTACAAGACATTTATCACGTACGCCCGTGTAGCCCCAATTAAGAACCAATAATAAAAAACGTTGTTTACACATGGTGATCACGCAAGCAAAGTATGGCCTTGATAGTGACCAATCATTTTAACTTCCTGTTTACAAACTTCCCAACCCAAGACGAACTAGATTAACCAAAAATAATTCTCATGTAACACGTTTTACGTCTTAGATAAACAACATTTACTAAAAGAAAATATCGAATTACTGAAAAGAATTTTGAATCCCATGGAAATAATCATTACAATAAAATATAATGAAACAAAAATAAAATAAAAAGAATTTCAAAACTAACACACAAACAATTTAATTACATATACGTAACAATATGCTTTATGTTCTGCAAGTTTTATACCCTGCAATCTCGGCACAGTATGTATATCAGCACCTTTATTTAGTTTTCTCTTGTACTACATTCTTCTTCATAACTAGTCACAATGTCTTTTATAGTTGTTGTATATTATGTCATTTCTTGTAGTCAATGTCAAGGTCATTCATGCATTTTCTTGCACAGACATGATAATGTGAATATTTACTATTTAAAGCAAGTTTTCATAAAAGGAATATGTAAATTTTAACTTATTAGTTACAGTTATTTGTAATATTTGTATGTATCCAGGTTTCGCCAACTTTCATGTCCTTACTTAGACATGTTACAAGTTAGCTTGGGGAAGTTTATCAGCTAACTGATTTTACACATGATTGTTTTGATGCATGTCACCAATGTCAATGTTAACTGTTAATGATATAACTTGTGAGATTTCCTTGATAGGTATTTGGAAGTAAAAGGTACTCATCTTAAATGATAAACCATAATGAAGATTTCTATGTTTGTAATAATGATAGGAGTCAAATACATATTTCTTGGCAAATAA
Source organism: Megalonaias nervosa (assembly GCA_016617855.1). Taxonomy (NCBI): domain Eukaryota; kingdom Metazoa; phylum Mollusca; class Bivalvia; order Unionida; family Unionidae; genus Megalonaias; species Megalonaias nervosa. Next base: position 6,359 of record JAECUM010021561.1, on the reverse strand, counting down.
TTAAATAGATAATAATAAGTCATTCACAAAAATTTATGTCAAATGTTTTGATGCACATTGCCATTTTTGTGATGATTAGACGATAATTGTTAATGTGGAAGCAGATGCAGACACAAGTGGACACAACAGATGCCAGAAAAAGTCAAAACATTGATATTTATGGCATACTTTAGTGATGGACTCATTTTTACTTTTTCTTTTACTGCATGGATGCCTTTAATCTGCATGATGAACTTAAGTGGAGAAGCAGACAAAGCAAAATGTTATACATTACAACATGATTAAAATCATATTAATGCAGTTCAGTTATTGGTATTTTCATTTTTCAGTTCAAGGTAATTACCTAAATCTCTCTCATTTAAAACTCTAGCTGTTCCAAAACACTTTTCTACTTTTCCATTTATGACTTTATACATGTACATGGCTGTTTTTCCTCTTACATACCTGGATTCCAATTCTTTCGTATTTGTCTACATTACATGTAATTGCAAACAAAGATAACCAGAAAACGTCTTGTTGGAACTCCTACAACCAAGTTTATAAATTTATTTGCAGAGAATGGTTGCTAAAAATCCTACCCCACATTTAAAGTTCTAGAATATTTTGAAGCAATTTTTATGTTTGGTTAAATATTGTTTGACAGTTGTAATATAGCAATATAGCAATATGATAAATAACACACTAAGCTGGTATTTTGATAATGTAATTATATTTCAAAGACTTGTTCATACAGTACCAATGAATTATAACAGTTCTGTGGAGGAAGATGTTTTCACTAATGTACACCAATAAAGATACCTTGGTATGAACATTTCTTTTACATATGTATGTGCAAGAAAAAGATTCTGCTTACGAAGCTCTTCTAATATACAGGATGTTTTCAAATAGAGATCATAAAGGTAGCAAGTTACCCTTTAATAAAATGCAGTAAAAATTTCATTGTGAAATTTTTAAAAAATAAAATATAACCTAATAATGACAAGTTAGAACTATTGCAATCTATCTTCTTAAATTTGCATGGATTATGGATTGTCTTGTCAAAAGTGGTATATATCATTTATTATGACCCTTTCGTCTTAAAATAAGTAATTGAAAAGAGTGAAAAGCAACAGGCTTTGTAAAATTTAAAAAAAAAATTTATTTCCCTAAAATACAAAGTGAAAATATAAACAAAGGAACTTATGGTATTGTGAATTAAATCCCAGATAATCCTAAAATTACAGACACAAGTCCTAAGTAATAAAGTTCTGAATAAACTTTGGTTGAAAATTTTTGTGGAAATCCAAATTAAGTCCAATGCTGAAAGTATTGATGTGCCTGTGATGGCTTGTAAAGTGTTGATGTGCCAAGTCTTTTGTTGAATCACAATAATACAATCCAAGAATTAAAACCATTTTTGAAATTTCACTGTTCATTAAATTCTCTATTTCCAGAAATGTTATCAGAGCACTTTTGTAATTCCAGAGAAGAAATAATCTGAATAATTCCAAATCCAATACTATACACAACAACAACGATAATTTGATTCTGCCCAGATGTTAAAGCATGAACGAATAATCTTTCCAGTAAAAAAAATTATATAGTCTTATATTTGACGTCAGGTCACAATTAACATGTTCTAAAAAAAAGTACCTAATGGAAAATAACCTTGCACGAACTTATTAACGTTTACAAAATAAAATGTTAAGTTATAATTAGAAAGTCTGTAACTAAAATTATAATACAGAACCTGGAATATGTCAGGTACACCAGGTAAATTGTAGGTGAATTCCAATACCCTAGACCCAGACCTAAATAAGCATGTTTACTTCTATAAATAATGATCGTAATATTAAACCCATTCACATATTGAGTATTTTAGCCATGTATTAGTTGTTTCCAAAATAAAAAAGTAATCAGGTCAAATAGAAAATGCACTTGATTTTGGACAAGGTTAAGTCCAACATACAATGTTACGTTACAATAGCATATAATGAATTATAAAAAAGCTAACAAACAATGCAAATTAAATACACAGAACACACTGATAGTTTAAATGACTGAAACAGATATCTATGACCTCTGTTTTACATGTCTCTGGACCTTTTTTGTTGATTGCCTTGTCTGTCAGAACTGGGTGGGGTCATGTCTGAGGAGTTAGCTATCAAGTTTAGCTTAAAATAACCAAGCCTTTATACAGTAATATTGATAATGGTGAATTAAAACTCTTCTATATCACTTATATATAAAAGGTAACAATCACATCGGTGCACATGTAGGTTTTAGTGTATGTATATGGCATCATCTGGAGGTAACAGATATCCCCAGTGTTGTACCTTGATTGAGCACAGGGGACATTCTCCCACCCCAAACTGCTCATATATATATAAAAATCCCTATATTTTAATTATTATGTGGGATCAAAGGTACATAAAATATTTCTATTGACAGCTCAACCAAGATACAACACTGACATCCAATACTAGCTGAAATGTCTGTAAAATAGTGAAACCTGTACATCATCAGGTCCAATAGCTTGGTGAAATGAAAGTAGATTTATTCTGGATCAAAATCAGTAACTTCAGAATCATGTCTAGGAATTAAGAATTCGGCCAAATGTTTTATAATAATAAAGCTGACATCTCTTCTTATTATCTATAAATTTACTTTCACCCAATATGCTTTAGGGACCAACTGTTTAATTTTCTGAAGATGGGGGAGGTGGGTCAATGCTGTTTTAAAGAAAAAAATTATGGCACCCTTTAGCTTGCCTGAAGATAATTTGTCAACAGATATAATTGATATACTGTAGTAGGATTTTTGTTTTATAAATCATGGCAAGAATAGGCAGGGGTGTGGTCATTATTTTCCCAAGATTGCTAAGTATTTTTTAGCATGCCTTCCCATTTGTACCACCATACTGATTTTAAAAACGAAATTCATCAAGTATATTTAAAAAATGCACAAAACTTGGTTATTTCATTTACTGAACTGTAATTTCTAACCTTATTGGCACCAAGGGATCCCCAACACTGTTTCAACGCAAACTGAAGCTCCCAATGTAAGCAAGCAAACAGACAGCTCGCAGTCTATTTCTGGTTCCTAGAAGTCTATTTCGGTAAAAACTCTGTCATCTGCATCCAATTTTTGTTTGGTTTTAATATTTCTAAGACAAATTGGACAAAGTGTTATGTATATTTAATTTAATTGTTTATTTGTTTGTTTTAAATTGTTTAATTCCATTACATGCTTTTGTAATGTAACTTTGTTTACTGGATTTGATATTATCCAGAATTGCAGTTCAGCTCTGTTTGACCTGATATTTTTTTTATTGTTTTATATCATCAATGTAAACAAATAATACTAGAAACATTGTATATAGTTGCTGACCTCATTTTGAAAATCAATGACAGTTTTGGTAAACTACTTTTTTTTTTATTTCTTGTATCTTTCTTAGAGTAAGAATCAGTAAGTTAAGTCAAGGTCATACCTGGACTACGTGACAAGTAGCCATATATCAACTGATAACAACTTCTATTTTTCTCCAGAAGAATGAACTTTTGACCCTCATCCAGGAATCTGTTTTTGCGTCTTAATTAGCGTATAACTGTTGTTTTTGATAGAAGTTTGTTAGTTGGGCTCCAAACAATTGACACATCAAGTTGTTATTATGTTGTGACCAGTTTGGGTTGAATTTTTATTTTCTTCGAATTATTGAATTCAAGTGATTCTTTTCCCAGGAAATACATAAGTGCTCTGACAAAATTCTTGGATAAAGACATTTATAGCAAGTTATACTGAATTTAAAACTGGAATAATATTTTCTGTGATTCAACAAAGGACTGTTGACACAGCAGCACTTCACTAACCACAGCAGAAGTCATTGCCTTCCCTTTTGGATTTCATCAGGACTCGAACTCAGTTTCATTCAGGACTTTTTATCACTAGGACTTCTATTTTTAATTCTTGGATTATTTTTGGATTTAATTCGTAAAACAGTAAGTTAATTTTTCTTAATTTTTCACTTTGTATTCTAGGGAAATAAATTATTTGTTAAATTTTACAAAGCTTGTTTCTTCACTCTTTTCTGTTACTTATTTCAAGAGCATAGACTCATAACACAAAGAAATAGAAAGGGGCTTTTGTATACATGTGTTCAAAGAGATGTAGATCCAGAATTTACTGAATTACTGAAATTTTCCAAGACAGTGAAGTACATCACATCTGTTGCTTGAGAACATCGACTGGCCGAAGCAAATATGGCGACCGTGTTGCTAAAGAAACTCCTGTTTGATTCAAATTGCCAACCAGTTGAAATTGTTGGCGACCTCTTGAAGACAATCAGGTTGGATCTTATAAATCGATGAATGAATTGACTCAAGTTCTGTAAATTTTATTTTATATCCTTGATGCCTTCTGTTTTTAAAATTGTATGGGGTAAAAACAAACGGGATGGTATTACAGTTTTTAAAGATGTTGAATCAATCTCCATAGGTTCAGAAATATGCTCGTACGAGGCAAGAAAATGTATATTAAAAAAATATTTTACAAAAATGCACAAAACATGTTCATTTATTGATATATAATTTCTAACCTTACTGTCGCCAGGGGGTGCCAAACACTGTAAACTTGTTGGCGTTTCAAAGCAAACGTAAAATTTCGTTGTTAAACAAGCAGACTTACTGCTCACTGTCCTTTTCTGTTTTCTAGAACAGATCATATCAGTAGGAACTGATTCGTCTGTGTCCATTATTTGCAATGTCTAGTTTTAATATTTCTTAAAGTGAACAGATAAAAAGGAGAAACTCTTAAATGTGTTCAAAGAGATGTAACTCAAAATTGACGGATATATTGAAATTATCAAAGACGCTTAACTACATCACATCCGTTGCTTTAAAACACTCGCCCATGGTAATATGGCAATCGTGGTACTAAAGAAACTCCCGTTTGATTCGAAACGCTAACAAGTTGTCAGTGTTTGATAATCAGTTAGAAGTTAGAAGTCAGTGAATGAAATAACTTAAGTTTTGTTATTTTTTTTCCCGATGCCTCTTGTTTTTAACATCGGTAGACCAGTAGAGGAGTACAAACACACAAGAGAGTGATAAATGGAAATACTTTTCGATGATGCAATCAGAACATCTGCTATTTCTGGAGACAGAAAGTTGCGAATACAGACATGTACATGTGACCAGTCAATTGTGCTCTAAACTTCTCTTAAGTACCAACTCGAACCAACGGCGAAAAAACCCCAAACAAACAAAAAACAAGAAAACAAAACAATGGCAAATAGGTGCAAATTTACATCTGCATTTACAAATTTACATTATAAACACCTTGATATTTCGAAGGCGAGTTAAAGGAAATACTATGGAGCAAAGATTCCGTTTGAAGCAACGAGTTATTACTACGAGTACTTGATTCAGGATAAACTATAGACAAACTGAGGGGTGTTATCATTATTTTCCCCATGAATCAATTGCCTGTAGAGTTTACCTCGTCTGATAAATCTGTCCCAAATGGGGGGGGGGGGGAGCTGGTTAATCCGGAATATAGTAGCTACGTATTGTATGGCATATACTCTTCTTTCTGTCAGTAGTTGGGAGCTGAGGAGGGTGTTGTCATTAGGTTTCCTCTTTTTACTGATAGAAACAAAGTAACTGTCTTATCAGCAGGGAGGGTGAACCCTACAAATGGGATTCGAGCAAACATATCTAAAACAAAGATTTCACACGAAAAAAATAAAAAAAACGTCAATAACGTCAAACTGAACCCTCTAACTTTCCGTGATGAAATTACCAGTGATCTCATCACCGGGTTAGTTCGCGCTGTTACTTCGGCGTTGACATTCGTGTTTATAAAGTTTTGTGAGTGATCGTTTATGTAATCGTGCACGCAATTTTTTGTTAGCCCACCCTCCCTGCTGCTGTAATTAAACCATTGCATTATAATAATGATTGGTGAAGCTCACTCAGCAAGATTAGCTCGAGAGCGACTAGAAACAATTAAGAAATATCTACTTGTCCATGATTCTGTCAGGCAACAGTTACAAGAGCGTCAACAAACACAAGAAGAATTTACGGAATCCGCAGAGCAATTATTTAAACCTATCACTGAAACCACTAAAGGCATTCTTCCTGTGTTAAAAGAAACAGCGGAACAAACTAAAAAAATAGCGGAGCGAACTAAACAGACGAAAAAAATTCTGCGAGAACTTCCCGCTGAAATAGCTGCGGCTCAGCCAACTCAAGAAACAGATCAAGCAGAAGGTGATACTCAACAAGAATCAGAAGCACGAGCCAGGGTTAACCTCGCTGACAAATTTAACGAAAATGTCATTGACGATATCAGACAGGCCAAAAGTATAGGTCATTTAGCTG
>JAECUM010021560.1:0-17657 GCA_016617855.1 Megalonaias nervosa | reverse complement strand
GTCCTTCTGCAATCTGATTCTGCCTTATTAAATTGTGGTCAACTCTGTCTAGTGTCCAGCTGACCATTACAAGCGGGACATGCTTATGTGCGGTTCTGCCTATCAGCCAGGTTACTGCTACAGAGGAAAATGCAGATCCAACCACATACAGTGTCTGAATATGTGGGGAAATGGTAAAATATCCATGTTTAATAACAAACAATTTAAAAGTGTTCACAAAAATAGAAACTGAAAATAAAGTACCGAACTATTAGTAATAGCTATCATTTTTGGTAGATGAGGACAGTTTTACTTAAATACGTTTGTATATTGTTGTCTTTTACCACCAACTCGTTGGCTATTAAAAAAAATCAGAAAGGAAGTGTTTTTATTTAAATAATAATGAAAATGACCGTATCAAAATACCTTGTGGTTGAATGATTGTTTTAAATGTACAGTTTACTCCATTTAGTATAACTTACACCTTTTAGTATAACTTACACCATTTAATACAGCTTGCACCATTTAGTACAGCTTACACCATTTAGTATAGCTTACACCATTTAATACAGCTTACACCATTTAGTACAGCTTACTCCATTTAGTACAGCTTACTCCATTTAGTATAGCTTACTCCATTTAGTATAGCTTACACCATTTAGTACAGCTTACACCATTTAGTATAGCTTACACCATTTAATACAGCTTACACCATTTAGTACAGCTTACTCCATTTAGTACAGCTTACTCCATTTAGTATAGCTTACACCATTTAATACAGCTTACACCATTTAGTACAGCTTACTCCATTTAGTATAGCTTGCTCCATTTAGTATAGCTTACACCATTTAATACAGCTTACACCATTTAGTACAGCTTACTCCATTTAGTATAGCTTACACCATTTAATACAGCTTGCACCATTTAATACAGCTTACACCATTTAGTACAGCTTACACCATTTAGTACAGCTTACACCATTTAGTACAGCTTACACCATTTAATACAGCTTACACCATTTAGTATAGCTTACACCATTTAATACGGTTGATACGAGTTCCCACTTGGTACTAACGCACTTGAACATAACTGAACGAACACCTGTATGCAAATACTAAAATAAACCTTTTTCATAATAGCAAATTAGAGTTAACTTTGGGTTATATATATATATATATATATATATATATATATATATATATATATATATATATATACATATATATATATATATATATATATATATATAATACTTTCAGGATCAAGATTGGGCGATATAGTTTGTTACGGTGATAACACGAAGGGTGACAAGGCAGGAAATTGTGGGTCAATAGATACATCGCAAAAGAAACCGTGCCAGCTTAGGTATTCAATTTATGTTTTCAGTTTTCACTTTTAAGTCTTCATTGTTTGGGATTCAAATGTCACTATAACAAGTCAGTATTAATTCCATTTAGTAAGCATAATGAAAAACTGTTAGATAATTTATCTTTATATTGCAAGAGACATTGTTTAGTGTTTCTACTGGTTTCCTTTAAACCTGTGATATTTGTTTGGTGTTCTGTAAGCCTGTGATATATTTTTTGTGTTCTGTAAGCTTGTGATATATCTTTGATGTTCTGAAAGCCTGTCACTTATCTGTATCACCCTAGGTTTAGATGCAAGAAACTAAGAGACATATTCCACATTACCATGACATTACTGAAGATGAATGCTGGTGATACATTCGAGTATTTGACGCTATAAGGGTGTACATTTAGGGTAGGTTAGAGATACAGACAATCCAAATCGGATTTATGTGCATTTTCTTGTGCTACACTTAGTTAAATATTTATTCCAATGAAAAGCATTGAAACTAATGACATGTCACCAGCTGTCATTAAAATAATAGAGGAATGAGTATTTTCAATATTCTTTGAATTGCACAGGTTGAAGATCATAGATTCTTCTTATCAGATACAAGGATAAAATTGTATGCTGGGTAGCGAATATTTCCTTAGTGACACAATTATTTAGTTCACTTTCAAATTCCGACTCAGAAGATCGGCGACAACGATTTGCGGTAGGTCGTAAATCGCTAATAGTTGGGTATTATATACTTGTCTTTGACTTTATCCGTTTCCTTCAAGATCTTATTCTGACGCGGTTCGTAAAATTCCACGAACATTTTTACTTCTTATAATTCAATAAGAGACAGAAGACGTAATCACGTCACCTTACGTACAACCGAACTCTGAAATTCATCTCACTACGAAATTGGAAATAACAAGTGACGTGATATGACTAGTTTGTATCGAACAAGTGGCGAACCCAGAACATGCTTGACGCATCTATGTAACCGTTTTTTTGATTATATACATGCACACTGGTTTTCATTTGGGCCGTACTAATGTTAACCTATATATGCACACCGATCTTTAAATAAATAGGGTAACAGGCAACACCATTGCGGTGGTCGACATTTAATTTAACTTTACAGACAATAATTGAATTACTACTTTTAAAATAAGGTGAGAAAAATATATTTTACAACAATAAAACACAAAGTCTAACAGTAGTTTTCTTTTAGTAAGAAAGTTGTTTTTTTTCCTATTACAAGAAAAGTGCCCAAAGGGAATAAATCGTGCTCAGATAAATTTGTTGCTGAGTTTCCGTAATAGTCTCGTTCTGTCCGACAAAATGACCTCTCTCTCTCTCTCTCTCTCTCTCTCTCTCTCTCTGTGTATGTAGTCTATCATATAAATGACATAATACTGTAATGAGCATGCCATTCTGAACTGCGCCGTCAACGTTGGTTTTACAAAAGAGCACCTTCGTAAGACTTCATCATGAACAACACAAGTATCAACGACATTTTTGAACACTATTATATACTAAAGTAAAGTTTAAAATATGGTTATCAGGGCCGGATCAGGCGTGTGGAGTCCGGGGCTTCGGGACCCCCAGTTAAAAAAAGTACACATACAAACGTACAGTCACTTGTCACTTGAAATTTGATCATTGTTTTATTTTCGTTCACGTTTATTGTGTGTTATGCACACTTTAAATAAATAGACGCAAAGAATTTTGCTATAGAGTCCTTACGGGGAAAGTCAGGGTTCTTTTGAAATTTTGGACCCCACCCCCTCCAACACTTGACCTGATCCGGCCTTGGTTCTTGTAGTTCGTATATGCATGTATTCTCACTCAGACTTATGCACTTTTTGTCATATTACGCAGTGACATAATGTGTGGCACCCTGCAATGTGAAACGACAGCTAAATTTCCCTTATTTGGAGGGAGTCAGATTATCAACCTGAAGACGAAATCCTTTTCAAATGGAACAACAATCTCATGCAAGTACGACTGATACGTTTCAAAATATATCATCATCCATTTGAGTTCATTGTTGGAATTTTAAATTCACCTTTCAACGGGATTCAAAAAATTAATAAAAAAGTATTGTTTTACGGCAATGCAATCTGCACGACATAAAGACTCCTTGTTTTGTACTGAATAATAACATTGTACATACTTGAAGTGACTACATCTATAACCATGTGATGTGTTGAGTACTTTGGCTCAATTAAACTTTGGTTTTCATATTAAAAAAAAGAAACTGAATTTGACTTTGTTGTTGGGACGAAAAAGATGACGTTGGTGCTAGAATTAGGTACTAGGCCAAAGGGGATAAAACGAGCGTCTTGCACCGTTCCATCAAACCTTTCAAGCTGAGTTCGTAATCAACTCGGAATAACTGCAATTCGAAAACTTCCATAAGTTCAAGTAAACATAAATCTGTCGTTGCAATTACTGATGATTAATATACTATTTTGAAATAAAGGCTACTTTAGATGGTTGACATGCAATTTATACATAATTAGGTACGAGAAAGCTTAATACGTAATCAATGCAGAAATGTTCTACATAGGCAAGGGTCAGGTCATACATTACGCTAACATTTAATGTCCGTTTCTAAGAGCAGCTAATATTGACCTTGGTCCAGACATTCCCGACCCTGGCCTCGTAGAAGACGGTTCTCCTTGCCACGACCTTGATAAGGATACAGTCGGAGTTTGTTTGGCCCAGAAGTGCATTGACATCAAGACGTTTCCCGTTCAGCATTGTCCAAGAGGACTTATCGGAATAGAATGTTCTGGAAACGGCGTATGCGACTGTTACTTAAAATTTCCTGAAATTTAATTTTAAAATTCTGTATATGTCTTTTGACTTTACAAATAAAGCAAAGATTTCTTTATCTAGAAAGATAATAACGCATTTTATTTCTTTTAAGAAAAGCATCATACAAAGATTTAGATGATAATAAATTTGCAAATCTAACCGTAAAAGGCACATCTGGCTGGAAAGTTTGCGGTATGTCGATTTTCTATTATTCCTTTATTTCTTTTGTTCATAGAATTAATATTTCGCTGTCATTTACAAATTCCATTTCCATTTTTCCAATAAAACTAAGTAGAAGTTTGCAATCTATAAAATGTTTACTTTTGCAAACTTTCTTTTCAAGATGACCAATTCAAAGACAGTATGAGCTACACTTTTTATCTTTTAGGAAAATTATTACCAAATTACAACAAGGAGAAAACGTTGTATCTTGGCAGGTTTAGCTGAATTGCAGCCATGTATGAAGTTACAATTAACTTCTACACGAGAGACAATGTGCATGATTGTTGGGTTGCAGAAAAAGTAGTTGTATGTGGCTTTTCCGTTACTAAGATTGCTCGTATTTGGCAGCAGATGCTTTCTTTCAATTATTTCAGGTTTGTAATGAGGAAGGTCAGTGTCTATGTTATTATAGTTACGATGGAACCGATTGTAGTCACCGTAAGTATTAAGGAAACTTGCCCCTTTTTACTGAACTCTGTAAATTAATTAATTCTCCGTCTCTATAGAACTCTGTAGATTAGTCACGCTTTCATCTATAAACTGGCGTTAAGTTAGTTTTCAGAAACCTGTACCTTTTTTTGTTTGTACATCTGGAGTGCTGCTGCTATCTAGTTAGTTCTTGTTTGCTACTACGTTTGTCCGGGAAAAAATTGGAAATAGTGGCTGAGTTCAAGTGAGTTATCACTGGTGATTGCCCTTATCACCATAATGGTGCAACAAAAATCTTCCCAAAATTTGTAAATAATCTATGTTGGAGTTTGCACTGAGTCAAGGAAATCCCAGTAAATGGGTTACATCATTTGTCTCCCCACGAGGCTATGACGAGGGGGAGACAAAAATGTAACCCCACGACTGGGATTTCCTTATCTTGGTACACACATCGACATGGATTATTTTTCTTACCAAAATTGAAAATAAATTAAAATAGCTCTGCACTTTTGCAATATAGTTAGCAGATTCAAAACACAGTATTCATCAGGTACTATTATTGCCTCTCGTTCTATATAAAAGTCATCAGATTTTGTACTCTTGTATGAAAATCTGAATAATTATCTATTTAGAATACACATATATATATATATATATATATATATATATATATATATATATATATATATATATATATATATATATATATATATATGATGTGATGTGATTATGATTTTTAACGTAGCTTTAACAATTTTTCAGTCATATCGCTACGATGTCTGCAGTGTTGCAGTTTATAGTGATGTCTACCACTGGGCATCATGCCGCAGACATGTAGCATGATGTCCCACCCAGTCACATTATCCTGACACCAGTCCTAACACTAACCTCTTAATGCTGTATTTAGATAAGAAAAAAAAAATCAAGGAAAAAAACAAGTTATAATTGTTACGTGTTGCAACTACTGCATCATTAGCATCTCGAGCCACGTGCTTTTGTTTGCAAACGCGCATTAATACGAGTATGTTAATAAGGGCAATGGGGTGCCAAGTCAACTCTAAGTACACAAGTTCTACGCATGAGAAAATAGAAACATAAAATCATTTGAAATTATTTCTGTATTATCGTATTTAATCGATGGATGTCATAGGAGAATAACAATAAGTAATTAGTATCTTTTATACGGATAATTTTTAACTTTCATCAGTTCTAGTTTGGAAAAAGGTCTATGATAGGCAACGGCACGATACAGTACAATACTTGGTACAATTCTAATTAAGCGTTCAGTGATGGTCATCATCATTCAATGTAGCTAAAAGTACCTAATTCGTTTCACACGAAGTATTTAAAATTAATTATGTACTTTTAGCTACATTTAATGACGCTGACCTGAAAATTTAATAAGTTACAGATAGGATAAAATTCACCTTGCAGAACTATAGTTTCTAGAATAATACCAAATAGTTCGATTTGGTATGCGTGTGTGTGTTGGTCTCTCTAAACACATTTTGTACGTTGTGTTGTCAAAGTTGGAGAGACCTTAAGTTGCTTTATCGGTGAATTTATTTTTGTAATATATCCGTTGTTCTTCTTGTTTGATTTTATAACAACTCCGTCAGGCAGAGCAGAAGACAAAGAGGGTTTCTTTATTTTTGAAAGTAATTCATAGCGCGTGGACACCATGACTGAGACGTCTTGACTGAGACAACCAGACTGAGATAAAAGTAAAGTTAGTAAAACAGCTACATTTCTCTGTCGTATGGGTGAGAAAACGTGTTAATATACATTAGGATGGTAGAAGGATACGTAATTTACTCAACACTTGACGACTTGAGTATTCGGACCCGTTTTGGTGCGCACTTTGGTCATGGTTCTTGACTAGGATATGGTATGATTTGGTCAGAATAAAGAAGATACAGTTTGCCATAATTAAAGTGATACATTGAAAAGAAACTTACACACCATTTTAGCAAATACAGAAATTAAAAAAACAGTTTATAGCAAATGAGGACAAAATATTTTAGATAAATCTTGAATATGGACTCAAGCCATGCACACATACTGCTGATAAATCTTGAATATGGACTCAAATCATACGCATATACCTGCTTCAAGTGAATATTGGAATCATGAATCCGTTACAAGCGGTAGATCACGCGAGAAGTCACGAATTAAATAGTCTAACCATAATTGATCCTTTGTTTTCGAGGGAAATTTAAACGAGTGAGATTATGATCGTGTATTATACACTATAAATGTACTAGCTGAAAATGATTAAGGAATTAAAATCATAAGATAAACACGAATGAATTCGTTGACATCTTGCATGCAAATTTTTATCTTCCTTAAATAGACAGCGGTTAGAAGCTATTATAAGCATTGTGTAATTAGTCAGTAATAAATCAAGTATTTCAGGACAGATTCAGTGTAATGTGTCCAATGTCCCCGAGCACGTAGTGAGAGTGACCGTATGGGATCTACTTAATGGTAGTGACGTGGTGATGTATATCTGTGAGCAAGGCTTTACTTCGGTTAGCGGGAACCTGTCTAGAACATGTCTACCAACAGGAAATCTTTCAGGGAGTGAACCCAAATGTGAACGTGATGGTACGCCTTCTTTGTCACTCCATTCTTATTTTTTTAAAAAATAATGCAAGTAATTTGAACTGAGAATAGATCTTTTATTTTGAAACGCATCTTCCTTCTTTATACAACTTTATATTGTTGTTTAAACTTAAGAATTAAAAACTTAGAGATTTGAATTTATATTTTGAAAACTTGTATTTTTATTATTAACTAGTGATAATGAACCATCAGGTCGTTCTATTCTTACCGTCACTTGTATGATATTATTAACCATTAGATACTGAAAGAAAAGAAGAGATGGAGTTTCCTATGTGGGCGATTATTGTTGCCGGAGTGTGTGGGCCCGTGACACTAACCTGTACAGTCATAATAATTTACCTTGCTTGCAGATTCAAAGAGAAAAGCAGGTATGATACAGTGAAGAATTGAATTGCAGGAGTGTTATTTTGAATCAACGCTTTTGAAACTGATATAATGGGGACCATTGTTTGTGATGAGCGTTTTAATTTCAAATTACATGCACCCTTTTTACGTCAGCGTAACAAAAATTTTATCAAATGGTCAGAAATCAAAACGTTGAGGTCTTTTCGATTTTCTTTTTTTCTCTACTTTGATTTTTCATGTTTTGTCTTATCACATAATATTAATTCAAAAATTTGGTCTTATCATATTTGGTTTTATGACATGATTTTAATATTTGGTTTTATCACATAATATTAATTCATAATTGGTTTTACCACATGATATTAATTGATATTTGGTCTTATCACATGATATTAATTCATATTAATTCATATTTGGTCATATCACTTGATATTAATTCATATTTGGTTTCCTCACTCGATATTAATTCATATTTGTTCTTATCACATTATATTAATTCATATAAAACGACTGTGTTTAATCCTTGCAAACCGATTGTGGCATCACGTATAACTAGTTTTAAAGATTATAATCGCTCTAAGCCAAAATGACTGGGTTGAAAATATAATCTCCATTCATGCCTGAAAGTCTCGCATTACACAATAGTCTCATTGACCTTTGTGAATCGTTTGTCAAAATGTTTTACATCACCATGTTTCACAAACATTCTACGCAAAAATTCTAAGATTTGGCCAGTAGCAAGTTCTGTGGTTTCAAAAGAACCAGTTGATTCCTATTTTGTTTCGAATCCGATCAAAATCGAAATCTACCGATGAATAAGTAGCTCTGACAGGCACCGGTAACAGGTCATGTTTCATTGGCCTTTCTCTTCACCAATGAAATTGCAACTTATTTCTTACTTTTAAAAGTCCTTCGAATCATATGGTTCTTTAACAATTACTTTCGTTTAATCCGAAGCCAAGGCTTTTTTTTGATAGGCTACTAAACATAGGTGGACACGGAATACCAAAGGCCAGCAGAACATAAACTTTTATCGGCGTCTGTTAGAACTCCGTCATGGCAGATATCTTGATTTTGACAAAATTAACTTAGAACGTAACAATTCTCTCTCTCTCTCTCTCTCTCTCTCTCTCTCTCTCTCTCTCTCTCTCTCTATATATATATATATATATATATATATATATATATATATATATATATATTCTGAAAGCGATACGAGTGATTTAAGTATTATGGCACAAAAATCCTACATGACCTACATCCTTCTAAATGCACGTATCCATTGCCTGGTTACCCTGACATCCATTTGTAAGAAAACTTTTTGTTTGTAATTGGCGCGTATTTATTCTAGCGTGGAAACATTACGGCCATATAAGCCTTAATAAGTCCAAAATTATACTGGAATAGTCCGGAAGGCATACATCCTTGTAGTTTTCATTAGGGATCCAAACTTTCCCTCGTGCTTCATCAAACGTTTGAACTTAGAAATTGTCATGGATCTCTATACTCTGAAATAACTGACCATATCCTTATTATGTAGGTCTAAAGATTTCCGAAGGCAAATTCAAGTGGTACCGACCAGACCAGAGAGTGCAAAAGATGGAAAAAATACAGCCGGAACAAGACGTGATCTAGGGATTCTAAAGCATTCCAATCGTGTCCGGAACCTATCCTTGAAACAGTCTCTATAGAGGACAGCAGGGTGTGGAATGTGTTGATCTTCTGGTTTTTTGGTAGAAAATATGGAGAAAAAAGCTGAGACAGGCATGATCCAGATACAAGCTGAGATATGAAATATACATCAAATTACTCTGGCAAAAAATGAACTGAAAGTCACAATGCAATTAGTATAAAAACTTACCTCGAATTTATTTTTGAAATAAAAGTACAATCCCTTTCGGGTGATTTATTTATTTTATCATGTCATGCAAACACTGTCTAGTGTGATATTGATAGTTTGATATGGTGATATTGAGCAGAAATTACATGGGTTTCAAAGGTCTCTGATATTTCAACTGATTTCAGTTTTCAGCTATTCCTTCTGGAAAAGCACTATCTGAGGGTCGATGCCCTGATTTAGACAGTCATTTTTTAATGTCCTTAAAAACCTTTGCAGCAAAATATGTTTAAGTAGCAGACATAATTTTTGTAATATAAGCTTCATGTTTGCTTCTTGAAAGCAAACGTACAAAAGGAAATAGAAAATTTATCAAAATGAGTTGAAAACGTACTTGGTAACGTACATATTGATCGTTTAAAAAGAGGTCATTGTCCACATACATAGGTCAAATCATCTCTCAGGAATCCGTCAGGAATTTCTCTCTCTCTCTCTCTCTCTCTCTCTCTCTCTCTCTCTCTCTCTCTCTCTCTCTATATCTCTCTCTCAATATAGTAACACGAGTCGAAAAATTGCATATTGTTCTCCGTTGTACTTGTTGAATTTAGTTCTCCAATTCCCAAGTAAGCCCAAACCCCAGTGATGAAAACAAAATTTATGTGATCATTTGCTTTAGTTATTCTTATATAGAGCGCTTTTATTTCTAATCACATCCCAAACGAGGGAGTGAGGACACTGCTATGAATATCACAACATTACACACGCACATTGGAATCACATCGGGCCCGTGTTTATTGTACAGTTAAGTAACACTTACGGATTTTATATGTTTTTATTTGACTTAACAGCCACGAAAATATTTGATGCATATTGTCTTGTCTATATAAAAAAATAATTTCTTACCATCTGCGTTTAGAGTAGTTCTTTATCAACATAGATTGGAAGATTTCTTCTTTTTTATGTTATAAACATGTGAAACACAAACCGTTGTCATTTTCCGCCATATTAAATACGGTAGTGACGCAATGTTAAGTAATACCGATTACATATTTGGCAGTTTTGCCTTCATCTATGAATATCATGGTGATAACGTACTTGAACAATATTTATAAGTTAGTCCACAACCAAGTTATTGCGTGGGTTTGTGTCTCTTTAATGTCATTTGGATTCCTAAAAGACTCATGTTTTATACCCTATTAATCTCCCCCCCCCCCCCCGGAACTAGATCACTTTGTCATTAATTGCGTCAAACCTGTAACTGGTAATCTCGATTATTCTGGAGTGATGATTGTATTTCCTCCTCTCACTAATAATAGTTTTGTTTGAACAACCTTTATCATATGTCTATTTTATTCTTGTTGTCCTCCGCACCATCTAGATACTATCTAACTACTTTTAAAGCAAATTTGTATCCAGTTCTATGAAGCGCTCAAAAAATAAAATGAATTGATATTAAGGAAGCTATTATAGCGATCAGCATCGTAATCAATATTTGATCTATGAGATCCGGTCTGACCTCTAGCTTCTAGTTTGTATATTTACTAAACTTAGTTTTGTTTTTGAGAATAGTTGAATTAATTTCAGATATAAATTGCATATTTAGATGACCCAGGCATCATTTTATCATCGAGTATCATCCAGGAACGCACACGTCTTCATGCATGTCCACATTTTTAAATCTTACAACTCTTTAGTTTAGCTTGAGTCTGCGACCAATCATAAATGACGTTACGTTTGAAGGCTTGTTTCTGATTGGTTGATAGTGGAAACGCAATCTCTGACTAAAGCTCGGAGTTTTATGATCTCCAAGGCTGATTTCGAAAGATAGCGACTTCCGGGAAGACCTACATAGCAATCCAAACTAAACGAACGATCGTGCCAAACTTCTTCTGCGTACTATGAACAACTTACACTGAAATGCCAGCATCGTGGCAGTTGCTGAAATCAAACAGTCAGCCAATCAATCAATCAACCAATTTATTCAGCTGATCACCTGACTCTAAATCTCAAATCGAACATTTTGGTATAGCAAAATAGTAAACGAACATGCATTTTTACATAAAATTGTGTAATATGAAGGACAATTCTTTGTTTCCATAAGCTGTTTAATTCAGAATAGCTAGTGAGTTCCAAAAGAAAGGGATTTGTCATCTTGAATTGTTGGCAGTAATGATATGATCAAGAAAGAAAGAAGAAATATGTAGCGATCACGCAGAACGTGAGCAACAATTTCATTTCTTTTCCACTAAATCTACTTTGATAGCTTGATTCAGGTATTTATGAAAAATACAAATTCACTCTGTGACCTTGACATTAAACCTAATTATCCACGTGTTAGTGACAGTGATCATTACGTCATTTGAATATAATGTTATTCTGTGACAGTCTGGCGTTTTCGGACTGTATATTTCATAACCACATCCGAATCACATCCCCATTCTCAACAGTTAACCAAGAAAACCCAAATCAAAAATAACATTTAAGAGGCACAGGATCAACAACCTCTGGAGCTGAATAAAAAGGAGCTGCTTTACTCTATTTCATATTTTAAAACATCTGTATCTTTTTAAAAATTTTCTTAGTGACAATCATTCATAAAATAAATTACATGTTTGACAATTATAAAAATCAATATATGCTTTTCACGACATGTCTCTATTTGCCCAGTAACCAGTGAGTCCAATTAAGACTTGTCGAATTTTGGAGTTCCGCTAAAGATGACCAGGTACCAATGTTCAGTTAAGACCTCTCGAATCGTGGAGTTCAGCTAAAGAGACCAGTTAGAATATGTATTTGGCATTTGTCATGAATGTGATGCATGCATTCCTAAATCTTTACTGTCTAGAGAAACACGATAATATTTTTGAAAAATATTGCAAATTAGACTTGTGATAGATATCCATTTATGGTATAACTATGGTTATATCTTTGGCCACTACTGATTCAATTGATAGAAAGGACGTCAGAGTAGCGCTTGGAAATAGCAATAAAAGGGGATATATATATATAT
This sequence comes from Megalonaias nervosa, assembly GCA_016617855.1. Lineage (NCBI taxonomy): Eukaryota > Metazoa > Mollusca > Bivalvia > Unionida > Unionidae > Megalonaias > Megalonaias nervosa. Next base: position 5,049 of record JAECUM010021560.1, on the reverse strand, counting down.
ATATATATATATATATATATATATATATATATATATATATATATATATATATATTCGTGATTTACAGCAGCCTGGGAAGCTTATGTTATTCTTATCATGAATTGTTACACGTCAGTCATAATATTAGTTATTTAACGTTGAACCATTTTTAAGAGCTCTATGTCTGGCAAAAGAAGTCATATGCACAAAACATCACTCTCTTAAATTATCAAGTGCAATTTTTCAAAATGTACTTAATTTCAAGGTAAATTCATTGGAAATGACAGAATGAATAAAGAATTAATTCAAATGCCAGAGCTCACATCATCCTTGTTCTATGTATTTTGGAGTTATGAACCAATGGCTCTTCCAATCCATCCACCCAACCCCGCAAGAAAGAAGAACAAGGAGAAGAATACCTTCGACGTCCTAGACCATGACATTTCATAGCTAAATCACTTTTCAACTACAGCATAAAACGAAAATACTCTCGGTCCACTGAACTAGAACATTGGTGGACTCTTCCATAATATTGCATCAAAAAACCCTCACCAGCATATTACTAGACCATTCAACATGACCACTTTAATTTCTATTATATTGTCATATATGTGGTTCAGGAACTTTATCGGAATATCATATTCATATATATGAACTCTATGAACTATAAGAAAGAAACCATTTTACCTCCCACACAGGATGGGGGGACAACATGTTAATTTCTTTTTCATAAGCGATAGTACGTTGTCCTCAGATCTGTTTGTGCTGTCTGTTTCACGCGACTTTTATACAAATCATACAAGGGGCCAGATCCTTTCCATAAACCTTCTGAGTGACTTAGACTGTTTCATTTATATATATGGTGACACATTTGGCCATTTGTTTTTTTTTTAACCATTATGTTACAACGCTTCCATTGCATGTACGTTGCACAAGACCAGCTCCTTGCTAGAGCAATTCTAACTTTCTAGGTTTCTTTGTTTGCGCGGTTAACTTATATTTTGTATTTTTATTGTTTTAATGCATGTCGTGTAATGTTCTTAATCATATGGCCACTTTTAGGTATTGATACAAGCTTAAATAGTTTAGGATGAAAATTTTCTTGTAAACTGTTATTGGTCCGTTTATTTACAAAATAGTATGTGATTATTTACATTTCAATATTCTTTAAATTCGCCAAAGCCTTTTCTGGTATTCTTTTAAACAAAGGATAGGCAATTAAATACTTTTATTTTTCTTTCTTGAATATTTGATTCGTTTGTTCAATTTCTTATTCTTCATCAAGAAGAGTAACTAATTTTAGCATAGCCAACATTGTAAGTTTATTAACTTGGACATTTTGTGTTGTGATTTAATAGTACAACAGTTGCAATAGTTTTACAACTACGTTTATAGATAGCAGAAAAATATTTGGAAATGTTGATAGCTAAAATAAAGGGGAGAGGAAGTCTAGTATACTTGTTGAAAAAATTCCAAAGTACGTGAGAAAAACTATAAAGACTTCGCTAATACTGTTACAATGCTGCAAAGAGCTGACATGTATACATGAACAAAATGTTAACAGAATTAGCAGGAACAGACTTAGAAATGAATGCATGGTATGGTGGTAACAATCAAGATTTGACTGAATTTTTAAATAACGCTGATCCTTATTTAAAAAAGCAATCATCAGGAAAATCTGGCAATTTGTTTCGGTAAAAGTCTACACTGACTTAACTATTAGTTCATGAATAGACCAACCCAGAATGGAGAGTGGGATAGATACAGACAATTGTAGTTTGAAACTGTAAAGATTAAAACAGATGAATGAGGTGTATCAGCATCATCAGAATCCAATCCTGGATAATAATAACATCTAAGGACATCGCATCAGGGTTTTGTATGCATGTCAAGTTAATTTACAAATGTTACAGGCCAAAAGCTGACAGAGGTACTGATTGCATATAGGTGTTCTATACCTGGCTTGTAGTGTATCGAAACTAGTTTTCAGCGATAACAAACCATTTTCATTTGTAACTGTTCTGGTTATGAAAGTCATCTTTTTATTAAGACACTGGTAAAAAGAATCCTAATGATGAGGTAAAAGCCATATCCAACAATGAAGAAAAATTAATTCCATCAAGCACAGATTTCACAATATATAGTTTGACGAAGGCTAGTAAGTAAATAAATTTTATATGCATTTTTTGCAAACTAGAAACTTGATCGAGAACTTTATTACAGGACACAAAGTTTACCTCAAGATGGCCGTTTGAAGAGATCGTGTGTACAAGTTGAATTTTAGACAGATTATGACATGTTCATTATGATTCCAAGAGGAATTAGAGGTGGTTTTAGGATCATCATACACAGACATACCAAACCTAATAACGAATGTTATCTTGATGAAGCAAAATAAAGCGTGAATGTGACTTTGAAAGTCAAGGTCACACCTTGAGGGCAAAATGCAGTAAAGCTCAGATATCATCTATCTACATACAAACCAGCTATTTGTATGATTAGACAATGAGGCAATATACGGGTAGAGACAAATTTGTTAAACACCTCCGATGTTAATGACACAGGCTACATTTACAAGCCCTTGTCTCGGACTATCACCTTGTTCAAGATAAATTCATACCAAATTATAAAAATGACTCACCAGAGTTTAAAAAAACCCGGATGATAAATGATTGCAAAGGTGCAAGACCAAAAGTACCAGAACTATTTGTGCACATTGAAAACAACGATAAATATCGTATACATTGTAGGACCTTAAAGCTTATGAAAGTGAAAATGATGCACATAGTCGTCTTGTCTGATCAGCAGCCTTTGCTTAAATGATATAGTCAATGATTGTGCTGACAAACAAACAAGTGTCACATACAGTCGTTATATGCATCAGCTTAAACGCCAATTACATATATTTTAATTATACTCTTCTTGTCGATCCGGAACAAGAGTTTTATTTATGTGGCTGACATAATGTAGAACATTAAAAATGCACATTGGATATTATGCTATATACACTGTAGACTAGTCTGTAGTTACCAATGTAGTTCACTGATCTTTCAATAAAATATAGGTCTGTGTCATCATTAATATTATGCAAAAAAACCCCAAAATAATAATAACTTGTTTGCACTTTGCTAGCTCAGGTCAGTGGCAGAAGATCATACTCATTTACATTTAAAAGTGTGCTAGTTCTTCGTTTAATTGTGTGAAAGACTACCCATTCAGTAATTTTATAAACGAGCCAACAACATTTTGTTTTTAAATAATACTCTCAAGTCATTCATTAGTTTCGTTACTATGCTGGCAAGATTAAAACAATCTGAAATAATACTTCCGAGTCATTCAGCATTTCTATAACTCTGATAGAATAGAAACGTATTGAGAGAAGAAACATATGAATTTTATTGGTTGATCATTTAAATATGAAACATATGAATTTTATTGGTTGATCATTTAAATATGAAACATATGAATTTTATTGGTTGATCATTTAAATATGCGCAAAAGAAGAGCTTAATAATATAAATTTACACGTGTCTAGATGAAATGTGCTGTTAGAGCTTTCACTTTCTGTTTTCATTCTAATTTCTAACAACAGCATCGATTCCGGATCTCTGGCTAAATGTGCCATTGCAAATCTTATTTGTTGCATTGGTTACCTCTCATCACTGAATGCACAGGTGTGTGTCTATTAATCAAAATATGTATGAAATCTTCGTATTCGGAAGCCTAAACTTTAAGGGGTCGATCAGAGTGCATGGAAAGAATAATTGTACCGGATTATTTGTACCACGCGCGTCACAATAGTGATTTTGAAATAAGGTACACTTTATATTATTTTCCACAATCAGTTTTCGGATTATTGTCATTACTTAAGTTGTTCCAACATGAATATTGTAATAAATTTTGGAGATGCGCATTTGGTTATAGCGCCCCGTTTAAGGAATTCTTAGATTTGTGTGATTTTATTTGTTTGATTATTGGAATTCGGTGCAATGGAAATATTCCGTAGCCCGAAATAATTAGCCAATTATTAGGAGCAAACGTCACGGAGAGAAAGTGTTAGTGAGTTTCCATGATGCCATGGTCAGTGAGTAGCGAATTAGACCCAAACCTCATGACTGTCCCTGAATAATGTAGTCCTTAATAAAATCTAGTAGTGTACCTTGGTGTTGTGACTGCAGTGGCAGTATTTACGGTAGGAAACCGGTAAATTACACAATGGAATAAAATGAGAAGGGACTCTGCAGATACCGTTTATGTCGCCATGGTGGCAAATGTGATGTAGTTGTATTGGCGTAATGTGCCTTGGAACCATGGATTGACTGGCCTAAGGTGGCGTAGTTAAAACAGTTCTCTGTGGTAGGGGATATTTGTAGAGTTTCTACGGCGTGAACTGCTGACGGTACGGAAAGTTGATGAAGGGAAACTATGCAAACGTGCGGTTGATAGATATTTGACAAGTTGGGAAATCTGTGGTTTTACATTGATTAGAGTAAAATTAATGTATAGAATGGACACGTCGGGCTTTCTAACTTACAACTGAAGTTGTATAGAAGTCTTTGGAAATTTGGGGTAAACTTATGACTTCTAGCGGGAATCGCGCCAGGGTTTGACACCGCTCGGTCAAGCAAAGACCCGTGGCTTGTAACAATATCATGCAGTGTAGGTCGTTTCTAAAATAAGTTCATCTGAAGCAGAAGTCTGCACTTGCAAAGTATACTTGTTGCAATCCATCTGTCGACCTGGTAATTTACTGAAGTACATTTACCAGTACAGTTTTTTTATTATTAACTTGTACCATTTATCTAGAAATGGCATCGGAACTGTCATGAGGGTCAGTACAGCAGTTTTTTTTTTATAGGTGCATATCTGCTGCAAGGCCATTCTGTATACTCTATAACCCGAATTACACCCATAAATGCTACACCAAAATAAACAGAATTCAAAGTTCTGTTAACAATGCATAAGAAATGCTAGATCTGTTTAAAGTAGTCAATAAAAGCAGCGAGGAATACCTGGGAAATTCTTTCTCTTCAAAACGTCCAACCATATGCAAAGTACAAAACCGCTGAG
>JAECUM010021559.1:0-55030 GCA_016617855.1 Megalonaias nervosa | reverse complement strand
TTTCAAGATCATTTGTGAAGTTTGTTACTATAAATGTAAATGCAGAATATTTTCTTTTCATGCAAGACGATACCACTAAGGTCAAATAATCACGACTTGTATGCCAGAGTACTGTCATAGTGGTAGGGGTGAGGGTGCATGTTATAACCACAGGGGTTCGTTACAAATAAAATTAGGAGCCTAACCTATAATAATATAACTTATTACAGGTTAGGCTCCTAATTTTATTTGTAACGAACCCCTGTGGCTATAACCCACTGTTTACTGTTTACAAATTGTGATTCGTTAAGTATTTCATAATCTTGTACTGTGTAACGCTTTTAAAAGTTGCCACGAATTCCAGCGATAAGAATAAAACTTCATTTCGTTAAATACACTGAAAGTATGGTTTCAGTTGTAATTTTTATAATGAATTTCGAAGGAAAACCGAAGCCATTCATTTTCATTTATACAATTTAACAGACTTTAGAAAGTAACGTAAAAGATTTTCTGAGTATGAGTGGTATTTGACCGAAAGGGTGGAAGTAAAGTACTTCCTCCATAGTCCTTCTGGCAGTAGCAAATTGGGTACATTTCTAAACCAGGTGTGTGTGTGTGTGTGTTTGTGTGTGTGTGTGTGTGTGTGTGTGTGTGTGTACCAGGTCTTTATTTCAGATTAGAAACATTGTACCTGAATAATGTTAGTAAGTTAGGTATATTAGTATCTAGTTATTTTACTTAGGTACATGAAATAGAATTTACTTTGCTCTGGTATATGTTTTTGACCCAGGACTGCACACCCCAAATGATACTGTGGAGTAATCTCCCAGGACCACCATCTGATTTTGATATTTGTCAGATTACTGCATCCCCATTATTATTATCACATGCAGCTCCCTCCCTTCCACATCCCTAATAGGGGCCCCAAGTGGCCGAGTGGTCTAAAGTGCTCTCTGTTACGGATCACTGCCATCTCACCTCTGTCTACGTGGGTTCAAGTCTAGGATTTGGCGAATGTGGATATGTGAGAAAGCTTGCCAGTAGCTTCTCGTGGGTCGGTGGTTCTTTCCGGGGATTTCCCGGTTTCTTCCTCCACCATTAATACTGCCCGCCATGTATAGCCTATCGTGTGCTGAAAAATGGCGTTAAGCCCCACAACAACAACATCCCCAATAAAAATAGTACATTTGGTCCCAAATCTAGTCCACTTGGTCAGTGGATCAGTCGGCTCATTTCAGTACTTTTTTTTATTGTGAATTAGGCCAAGTGAGCTTAAGTCTAGAGAGGACATGGCCAAAACAATGTAAACAGAAATCGTTACTCTGGTGAGTATTACCATATACAGTCTGTAGAGTTAAGTATTGTTTGAAAATACAAATAGTATATGTGGACCCGGCCAGTTTATGGCACATCAAAAAGCACAGCAATGATGGAGAAACAAGTCAAGGAGCAGTTTTGGCAGCATACTCTTTTCAAGCATTTTGGGAAATATTTCTTTAGGGGATTAACAATTAATTTATTTGGGACATGTTTCATTATGGGGTTAGCAATTAATGTGGGAAATGTTTAATTAGGGGATTAACAAATAACTCACACAAAATTGTGTGTGAAGCACTACTCAACCATCCAATGTTGTCACAATGGTCTTATATTATTGGTTGTCACACATTGAAGTCATTTGTCACACACTGAAGTCATTTGTCACACATTGAAATCATTTGTCACACATTGAAGTCATTTGTCACACACTGAAGTCATTGTTTTATTTTCTGAAATTTATTACTCTACTTGAGATGTTTCAAAGCAAAATAACAAAAGTGTTTCATAACATTGTGATATATTTTTCATCACAAGTAAATTATTTCATAGCGATTAACATAGTTGGTGTATTAACTTAAAATCATTTATTTCAAAGTATGGTAATCCATTCCCAATTAAAAAAATAACTATTCTTATGCCCCTGTTAAGCAGCTGCATGTTCCTAAACTATGAATTTTGTTCATTAATAATCTGGTGTGGTAATCTGTGTTCTTTTTCTTTGCAGTGTTCAAGAAAAATGTGCTAAAGCGCTTGTATGGAGACGATATAAATGTTACACCTGGTAACAACTTTGATGCCACAGATATACCTGAGAGTATTATCAAGCAGGGTCAGAGACAGCTGACAGACAGTCAGCTGGGAGATGTATCTACTGCTTCTGTAAAAATCTACACAGTTTCTCTGCCACCTGCTGGCTATATATTGGAGGATAGGGAAGTAACAAGGGAGACAACTAATGAGGGTGACTCACACAGTGGAAGTGAAGATTCAGGAGGTAAATGTCAAAATTTGAGATATGCATTTATACTGTAGAAGATTAAAAGCACCATAAGAATTAATATTATGCTAATGCAGTTGGTGTAAAATGCCTTGCTGACCTGGGCTGATCTGCTGGCAGGATTTGAACTTGTACCTTTTCAATCATAAGTGTGACATGCTAACCACTGAATAGGGTTTCATGTCTTTGACAGCAGAGAACTTGTACCTTTTCAGTCATAAGTGTGACATGCTAACCGTTGAGTATGGTTTCATGTCTTTGACAGCAGAGAACTTGTACCTTTTCAATCATAAGTGTGACATGCTAACCACTGAGTAGGGTTTCATGTCTTTGACAGCAGAGAACTTGTACCTTTTCAGTCATAAGTGTGACATGCTAACCACTGAGTAGGGTTTCATGTCTTTGACAGCAGAACTCTCAGAAAGATTTAGAATCTGAATGTCAAATTAAGAACATGCACATTCCTTCAATGTTTGATCCAGCACAAAGACTTCTAAAGACCTAGTTGGAAAACAATGTGTCTAGGTCCAAAATGGAATAGAGAGAGTCTAGGTCCAAAACTGGTTATCCTGGAAACAAGGACTCTCACTACAGAGGGTATTTTGTAAATGATGGAATAAGCCATGGAAATTCAACCCATATTTTAAAAAAAATTATGAGAGTAACATCTTCGCTAGCCAAGGTTCAGATATAATAACTCTATCTACACCTTGGCATATTGAGCAGATAGTTCTGTGCTTTGGGTCTGTGAATATCATTTGATGCGGTGGCAATCCACTGCATCCAATCAAAATTAAGTTGTTCAAATTTGAACACTGTTCCTACATGATCAAGACTAGGGGAGTATACAACTTGAATGGACTGATAAATAAACAATTTTCCACTGCTGGTCTGTGTTTGTACAAATAACTTTCACTCAAATACACCTATGATGGTTTCCCTCTGATACATAGTCATACTTTGGATGTTAAACAAAGTATCCCTTTTAAGTCATTTGCCTTCACCATTTCTGGCCGACATATTATGCACTGCTGTTGCATGCTATTGGTTAATTGGCATTAAACCCTAAGGGAGGCAACTTAAGAAATACAATAGATGTCGCTAGGACAAAGCACTAAAATATCTGTTTGTTCTACCAAGGTGTAGATAGGGTTAGCATATTGGAACCTTGGCTTGTGAAGATGAGAGAGTAAAGCAGCATTTAAGTAAATAGATTTTTACTTCATACTAATTTTAATAATTTATTTCATGATATAATCAGGGGTCAAGTTAGACTTGAATTTTAGGGAGAAGTGACTTCTCCTTTTGGACAGAACAGGAAGAAGAGAGCTGAACAGGGAGAAGTGGAAGCAAAGCATGACATGCAATATATATATATATATATATATATATATATATATATATATATATATATATATATATATATATATATATATATTTGTGTATGTTGTTTTCATTCTCTTTTTTGAATTATGCTTTCTATTTCCAAGTATGCATATTTGCATTTAACATTGGTTTTAAGCAATAATTTATTTTCAAGTAGAAAATTTTCTGAGTTCTATCTATAATATAAACACATTTCGTGCATGTTTAAAAACTATCATATTCATATTCACCGTATTTTGGCAATATGTCTTAGAAAGAGAACAATAGAAGCTATACATTGTAGTGAATTTTAATTGAGTAACTAGATTACAGTATTGTAATTGCAAGTTAGTACAAATGCTTGATCAACTACCCTTAATCAAGAATTTTTTTCTTTTTACTTTCTGAAAGTTCATTATAAAATGGCATTTGAAAAGATTTCTAAACTTGTTTGAAACAAACCCTGTCTCATGTACATGAGAGGAAATGCACATGTCTAGGCTTTCAGACCATACTGTTCATGCAAATTTCATTGTTGCCTATAAAACTTTAACATAACTGTTCATAGACAACACATTGAATAATTAAAGTCTGTATATGAATACAATAAACCCTTTTTTCAACTGAATTGACACAGCCAACACGCAAGTGCATCTAATTTTAGAATGAGGGGTTTACATAATGTAACCACTCACTTTATAGTTTCGTTACAATGGTCCATTGATAGGATTGTTTTATTATTTGTCTGTGAAATTGGTGTGATGTTAGGCATTGGTTACTATATAGTATTTGCTTTGCTGTTTTTTGTTTCTTCTTCGTATCTTCACAAAAATGAGTGAACTCAGAATACAACCTTGATCTTACAGCTTCTCTTGAATTCCACAACATAGCATTATCCCATGTGTTTCTGACCTTCATAATATCATTTAAAGTTAAATCCTCAATAACATAATATTTAGATTCAGCTTCCTTTGAATTGTATCTTATCCTGAATATATTTGCTGATTGGTTTACGAACTTGACATTCTAATAAAGTGATACTTCCCAGACTCAGCGATATTCGTCATTATTTCCCCATGACAGGTTCACTTACGGTTCCAAACTGATTTTTATGATGAAAATAATGTACACGTGGCAGCTAAAATATTCATGTTACCGCTTCTAAGCTTAAAACACACATTGTTATTTACATAAGTGTAAGTTTAGAAACACAATTTTGTATGTTTTTATCATCAAAGGATGACTTCCAGAAATCAGGCAGTGGTAGTTGCTGACTTATTCTGGAAAGGGTTAATGGTCAGTAGGCTGTCAAAACACATGCCTGTAAATGTGCAAGAGTTTGTTTGCAGCACAATTGATATCAGTACCAAAAATTTGATGTCTTGAAGCCTCATTTTGAATTGAGCTATAATATTACACTGGAACTAACCTGGCCAAGGCGAGGGAACATCTCAGAAAGGGTGGTCATCTAATGTTCCTCTAAAAAATCACAGGGTGAAGTCATTTTCACTTTCCTAACAGAAGAAGGCAAAGTTTACATTTTTTGGGTGACTCAGTCACCCACTTTGCCAGGTAGCATGACCCCTGATAATGTGTCTTACTGAAGTGATAGATGTTAACTGCAGGCTTGGTTACTAATGTAAGTAGATCAGACTTTTACATTGTCAGGGTTGCATCTAGGACATGTGACTGCAATTCCTACACAATTTAAAAATCTGTTTCAAAATTGCAGTCTCCTTGCACACAGTGGCACAAAAAAACCCCATTTTTTGTTCTAATTATGCATGTAATTCTATCTTTAAGAATTAATCCATTAATGATGTAATTGTCAGATGGTGAGTTCTGATTGGTTGATTACTTATGCATGCCTTGTGTCCTTGACCTGCCATGTGACAGAATGGGGAAACAGTCCAAACTTGCCTGCTTTCGCAGTTTTTGTTGAAAGATGATATCAGAGACTGAAAGTGTTAAGTGGGGAGTTTGCTTGCTTACACACTGATGATGATAGTTTTAGTGACATCAATTTGCATGATGACAGTGGTACAACAACAGCAAGTAAAGAAAACATTCCTTAAATTAAAACTGGAAAATATCTGTCCATTGATAAAAAAGTAAGAAATAGATGTTTCGTAAATTGTGTTTGAAACTGGAAAAAAATTCTTATACTTGTGGAAAGGCTAATCTCAAAAATATACATTGTGAAATTACCTTCCAGGGTCCACTCTGGACTCAGTATTTTGGGAGAAGAGACTTTTCTCCATGATAAGTATAGGTGAAGTAGTGGGAAAATATCGAGGTGAGAGTAGAGAGATCCAAGTTTAGAATCTTTAAAAAGTCACTTAAAAACAGTAATTTTACTTAATAGTTGAAGCAAATATAAAATCAGAGAAATATTCAGTGAATACTATAAAAGTTTCATTTTACAAAATGGTTGCATGGCTGCCAGGATATTTGCTGGAGAAAGCCCCAGGAAGCCCCCAGGAAAAACCTTTGACTCATGGGAAGCAAGCTTTCTCACATAACCACATTGGTCGAGTCGAGACTTGAACCCATGTGGACATAGGTGAGATATGAGCGATCTGTACAGATGAGCACCTTTGACCACTTGGCCACGGGGGGCTCTTAAAGACACTCAATGGAGTCATAAAAAGTTGTGAAAAATGAAAATATTAATATTTTTATACACTTAATCATAAAATATACATGAAAATGTGTAATTTTTGGTACCAGGTTGGCTTATTCTTCAGATTAGTGTTATCCTTCACAATTAGTTTTTTGTAAATGATTTTTTTCTACTGTCAGAAACCTATACTGTAGAATTTCTTGTAAGAGCAGCATTTATTCATTTCTCTTTTAAATTAGATTCTAGATTGCACATACTTTGTTCCAAAGGTTTGATATGTGTTAACATACTATCACAGAATATATTAGTTAAAAATCACAGTGTGAGGAACTGATGTAATGTCACCTGTATAACACAGACTCTGGGGCAGTCATTCAGTTATAGTGTTTTCTGATAATGCCAGGAAATTAGCTTCCACACTTCATTTATCTTGTGTTTTCTGGCTGTAGAGTGTTTAATCAATTGGGAAAATATAATGACCCAAAAATTTTATGGGATAATTATGGTCATCCTAAGTTCAATGTCAATTTAGCAAATATTCATTTGAGTGTATTTGTTAGTCATATCCAGAAAATATGGACATTTTGGGATCTCTTTCACATGCAGGCATTTTGAACAGTGTCAGTTCATTTTGTCTGCCCTGTAGTATAAGTTGTTAAACAATTTGACATGGCTTATTCAGGGGAGAGAAGAGTGAGGAAACACAGAAGGAGGGGAAAAGTATTCAGATCTAATGAGGTTAAATCCAGATTGGGGATTGAAGGTGAATCAGACAACCAGACCCAGACTGATGAAACAGAGAAGCAGCTTATAACAGGGGACCAATCAGACTCCTCAGGTTTGACAAAGAATCAAAAAAGAAAGCTGAAGAAGAAGAGAAGAAAAGAGAGGGAGAAAATGCAGAGTGCTTCACGGAGAAAGGAATTTGTTTACACTGAGGCAAATCAGGAAGAGGAAAAAGAAGATAATGAAGTGGAGAAGGAAAGGTATCAATATAATTATTACACTGCATCAGGGACATGGTACATACCACGTGTACAATATTCTGTCACCCAGCACATAGCAGTCAGTGAGAAGGGTGCACATGTGTAAGACTCCAACAGTTAAATGTGTCTTTTTCTCTTTGAGTGCTCTTTTAGTTCTCATATACTGATGTGCTCGACTCAAGAGAAAAATAGAAACATCACTCAGGGTCTGGGAATTTAGCATTATATGTGCTGATGTAATTTTCCGGCCAAAATATAAATGTTTCTTTGTGTAGTGTGTAGATTTACGAAGGACCAAATGGGATGGAATTGCAAGGTCATGTATTATTTTGAATGTGTTGAGTTATAGAAATCTTTTTTGTATCATTAGGCAGTTAAAGGATGTGAATTTCACTATCTTGATTGAATTCCCTTATTAGATCTTTGTAAATCAAACATTGACTCTTGCTTTTATTTAACGGAGGTGCACATTTAATGAAACAGGTGTATTTATTAGGTAGAAAATGGTACATTAGTTTCATAATTACAAAACATGTATTCCCAGAAATTTTTGTATGTTGTTAAAGTTTACTTTGTAGTTTTAGGCTTCTCTTTCTTTTCTTTAATTACTGGAAATATTAATTAACTAATTGGCAAAGTTCATTATAGGGTTGTGGAATGGATGTTGAGGGCTGCATAATTTTTGTAGCTGTCAGCATACCATTGATGGGCTAAAATATGGTATGTTGAAAGCTGCATACTCTAGATCCAATATCACTGCTCTACAGAACATTTTAGCAACTATAAAGGTGACTGGAGAAATATATTATATGTCAGACTGCTGGCATGCCCCAGGTCTTCTCCCTGTACCTCGGGGAATTAGCTTCAGGATCTTAACATAGAAATTATTGAGATTCCCCCACCCCATTACCATATATACACCTCCAGGTATTGAAGTGACAAAATTTATAAATGAAGCTTTTATTTACACAGGGATCTATCCCTATCCCAGGAAATCACCTTTAGGCAAATTATTTTTGTATATGACTTGTAACATTCATCATTGTATCAATGGATAAGTCAAAAACAATTAATTAAAAATTAATCAAAATTCATGTAATATTTTTTTTTGAAGAAAAACAAAATCATATTTTTGCAGAACCCCTATTTTTAGAGCAGAAAAGTGTGAGGATGTTCTGAGGTTTCTGTTTGCAGTGTGGGAGGTATACAAAGCTGAATGTAAGTATGGATTGTCAAGGGTAAGATTTACCACATTTTACCTAATTAAAGAAAAGCAAAAAATCAGACAACAACAAATTCATAAAATTTATTGTGTCTGGATTATTTTGCTTTGTCTGTATTTCAAACAAGACAGATATTTATTTATCTAGTGATAATTGGTACATCAGTATATTTTATTTTTATTTACACCTACCCATACCAACACCCACCCCCTGTAGCCAGCTTCTGGTTCAGTATAATTAGGTAATTGTGGATAAATCCGAGGAAGACAAAAAGTATATAGTCTGTCAGATCAGGTGTTTTTTAATGCCATTATTGTGCATTTGATTATTAAGAATAAATTGGATATAATTTTACTGTCAAGACCAATAGAAAAATTTGGTTTATTGATGTCCAGATCATTGCATTTTACAGTACCAATAGAAAAATTTGGTTTATTGATGTCCAGATCATTGCATTTTACAGTACCAATAGAAAAATTTGGTTTATTGATGTCCAGATCATTGTATTTTACAGTACCAATAGAAAAATTTGGTTTATTGATGTCCAGATCATTGCATTTTACAGTACCAATAGAAAAATTTGGTTTATTGAAGTCCAGATCATTGCATTTTACAGTACTTATCATGCTTGTGGATCCACATTTCTTTACATGGAATCCTCCAGCTTTGTCAACCTATCAGTCTCACATTTTCAGATTGTATCCATCACTACGGTTACAACATTAATTCACTGTGAAGGATATGAAGTATCATCTTGAAATATTAAATTAACTGGAATGCTAACATGTTTATCTTTTATGTTGTCAATTTACATTCACATGTGTAACTGAAAGAAGTTTTGGAACATATATCATGTGTTGCTTTTGTATTCTCTTTTGGCTTTGGCATGTGTTAAGAGTTTGATCTAAATTCATCCATTTTAGTATATGCGTATTAGGGATGGACAGGTAGGGAAATTTTGCCAGCTACCCAGCCATGTCGGTTTTTACTGGATAGTGCAAAACCTGTCTAGGTCTGGGTGGCCATGCCAGGTACCTGACCATCCCTATGTAAGAGATGGACAAGTAGGGAAATTCAGCCAGGTCCAGGTACACAGCTGGTTCAGTTTTTTCCAAGCGATGCAAAACTTGGCATGGTCTAGGTGGCAGTGCTAGGTATCCATCCATCTGAAGTGTGTGTGTGTGTGTGTGTGTGTGTGTGTGTGTGTGTGTGTGTGTGTGTGTGTGTGTGTGTGTGTGTGTGTGTGTGTGTGTGTGTGTGTGTGTTGTTTAATGGCACGTAAGCACAATCCTGGCTACAGTGCTGATTAATAGTTCTAAAAATGTAAAGGTGAAAACTGCTTAAACCTTTAGGAAGATAATACAATTCTTGCAAATAAATGTAAACATGTAGTCTTAAAAGACAAAATATAAAGATGTTAACAGCTCTTTAAACCTTATATTAAAAGGTAAGATAAAGGAAAAAATGTTAAAATCTTTCAAATATTGTATCAAAATTTGTTCTGTAACCTGTAGTCTTTTAATAGGACCAAGATTTTCTCTGGTAGTACATAATCAGAAAGCTTCTTAATTGGGTTCTTGTCCAGAACCTTCTGTTTTATGAGATAGAAGTTGATAAGCTCAACAAGATTTGTTTCACTCTCTGGGGGGCTCTGGCATGGTATGTACCCAAGTCAAGATTCACTTTTCAGGAAGGAAATGTGGGTCCAGTATGTGTGACCTTTGTGTGAGTGGTATCACCAAATCTCACCAATTTGTTCTGTATGGGGATGAGGGTGTTGTCACTGTCCAATGTTGGCTTTGATGTTCCAAAGCATGTTTGGAGAGGTTTTATTACACATATTTTGCCAAGAATATAGAAAATAACAATTTACCATACTATTTGCATGTTTTTAGACACTGTTTATTTCTGGACACAAAACATAATTGCCAAAATAATATCCTAATGCCTGCTAATTTTTTGACTGTTTTATGATTTTTTTTTCTGGAACTGATGTTTCTGGATATATTCTAAGGAGACTAGATGTCTTATTTTCAAGTAAAAGTCTCATTTTGTTTGCCAGTAATCACAGAGGCTTGTATTGTTGATTATTTACCCATAAGTATACATGAATCAATATAAATATAAAGTATATGCAGGGGTCACGCTTCCAGGGCAAAGTGGGCAACTAAGTCGCCTAAAAAGTGTAAACTTCGCCTTCTTCTGTTAGGAAAGTGAAAACGACTTCACCCTATGATTTTTTTTTTAGAGGAACATTGAATGGCCATCCCTTTTGATAATTTCACTCACATTGGCCAGGTTAGTTCAAGTGTTGTGTTAAATATAGTTCAAGGCGAAATGTACACTTCAAGCCATCATAATTGGTGGTGATATCAATTACACTGACAAACAAAATCTTGCACATTCATAGGCATGTGTTTTGATAGCTGATTGACCATTAATTATTTCCTGAGTAAGTTAGCAACTAGGCCTTTTACTGCCTGATTTCTGCAAGTTATCCTTTGATGATAAAAACATACAAACTTGTGTTTTGGAACTTAAATTTATGTAAAAAGCAATTTGAGTTTTAAGAAAAGAATTCGTAGCATGAATATTTTAACTGCCACGTGAACATTATTTTCTTGATAAAAAATCTGTTAGGCACTGTAATGGCAGACATCACTGTTATGGGAAGTATCATTTTATTAGATTGTCTCTTTTTGTAAACAACTGGGCAAATATATTCAGGAAAATATACAATTTGTACGAAAGCAGAGACTAAATATTACGTTATTAAAGATATAGGTCATAGGTCATAAATATACCGGACAATGCTCTGTTGTGGAATTTGACGAGATGCTTTAAGGTCATGGTTGTATTCTGTGTTTACTAATTTTTGTAAAAATATGAAGAAAAGAACAAAACAGCAAATACTATTTAACCAATGCCTAATGTTATACCAAGTACGTAGACAAATAATAAAATCTTATATTTGCAATCCTATCAATTGACTGTTGTAATGAAACAATAAAGTGAGTGGTTACATTAAGACAAGAAAACCCCTCTTTCAAAAAACAGATGCACTTGGATGTTGGCTGTGTCAATTCGGTTGAAAAAAATGTTTAGTCCATTCATATACTGACTTTAATTCTTCAGTGTGTTGTCTATAAACAGTAACGGTAAAGTTTTATGGGCAACAAAAAAATTAGGATGAACAGTATGAACTGAAAGATGTGAACATTTTCTGTCATGTACTTGGTGCAGGGGTTGTTTCAAACTAGTTTAGAAATCTTTTCAAATGCCATTTTATAATGAACTTTCAGAAAGGAAAACGAAAAAAATCTTGATTAAGGGTATTGATAAAGCATTCAATTAATTATGAATAGGTACCAAATTATCTTAGAAAATACTTATGCTTACTTTGTTAGAAATATTTATTGTGATTGGGATCTTACCAATAACTGAACTAGTTACAAATCCTTTGTATCACTTGGGATCTTACCAGTAACTGAACTAGTCACAAATCCTTTGTATCGCTTGACATGAAAGTTTCACCACATTGATTTAATATCTTTGTATGACCTTTCTGTGCATACCATCACTTGACATTGTTCAGGTCACTCCTTTACTGTGTTCAGGCCACCACTTGACAGTATGCAGGCTTAAAATTCATAAAACTCTGCAAGTTTGGGATGCTAACCAAAGGGCCAGTGCTACAGCTCCTGTCTCCATTAGACACCTCTTTTGACTTACGGGAGGTCGCTTCATGCCTATACTAAATTCCTGAGTCTGCTAAGGGTGTTTAAAACCGAGGAACTCTGGCTGGGTTGGTGGTTCGGTGTGTGTGTGCTATGAAATATAAATACATACCCCCATGAGCCTTCCTTCAGTTGCTTTTTTATTGATTAAAAAACACTGGACAAGCTGACTGTGGTAGGTGGTACACTTATGGTACATCCCTGCAATCCTGGGTTTGATCTAGCTGAAACTTGCTTGGGCTGGTTGTTTTCCATCCATTGTTCGTGACTTTCTTGCTGGTTTCGTGCACCTCATATACCACACTCACGTCACATCTTGCGCTGTCAAGAATATTTCATTCAAGTTGCAGATTTTTATACAGTTTTAAATAATCTGAAATCTTTAAAAAAAATGCATAGGTAGGTTGCCATGGTTTCTTTATTTCTGTACAAAACAGGCAGTTTCTATTTTAGGGTGGGTGATTATGGGATTCATTAACATTGTGTCCTAGCTTTATTTCTCATTAAATCCTTCCTGTATTTAGATAATTCTTCCCATTTTTCAAATGGGGGAAAATACCCTCCCCCTTTTAAATGGTCAGGTCGAAAGTACACTAAGAAAACTTAACATTAATACAGTCATCTGCTTTGTATTTTTAGATGAAGTGAAGAAAGACTTCATCAAGGTTCAGCAGGAAGAACCTTTGATGTTAGAAATTGAGGCTTTCTTGAAAGAAGATGAGAACACTAAGGAACTTGAGAATCTGTGCCGTATAAAGTCAGTCCTTTTACTTGGAGACCAAAATGCTGTCAGTCAAGAGTTTGAAGCTTGGAGGTCCTTATCTGATTTGCAAAAAGGTACAGTAGGTGATTTTCCAACTTAAGGACTTTCAGTTCCTAAGAGGCGTTATATTAAGGGTTATTTACCTTTTGGTAGGACAGATTTCAATCATAGAGTCAAATAAATGGAGAAGTCTAAATTCAGTAGTTCACTTTAATCTCATACTGGCAAAATTCAGAGACATTTTAATGCAATATTAATAAGTCATCATTCAGATTTTCATTTACATTTATATTTGAGCACAACGTTCTATTATTCAAAGACCAAATTTATTATTTTTGCACTGTAATTGACAAAGAGAGGTAACTCTTGTGAAAAAGATGTGTCCTGCTGATAATTAGAGATTTGTCAGTTGTCATCATGGCTCATAGGATACATCAGTCATCCTGGCTCATAGGATATGTCAATCATCTATCACACAGCAAACATTTTAGTTGCCCACTGATCAGTCTTATTTATAAGGTAGTAGTAGATGTTTAACTGTGTTTGTACAGACGAAATTTCATAACCGGACAAGAGTTAGTCCAACTAAGTAGGGCAGCAAAGCAGTTATGACTAAATAACATGTAAAATTTAAAATCTGTATTACTCCAAACATTTCCTTCCAGTTTTCATGAAATTACACAAGTTAGTTAAATGTATTCTGCCAATAAACATCCTTTTTTCACAACAAGGAAATGACGTATTTTAAATAAATTAGCTATGCTAATTAGTGGGTGGAGCAATCACCTGAAATCTGAGAGATCAGTTCTTACATGTATTGTTTTTCATGTATTATTACGCAGGCTTATTTATAATCCCTCAACTACAAAAGTGTAGACTCCGATTCTAACCTAAAGTTTTCAGTTTAACAAATATTTTCATTTGATATTAAAATTTTCCATTTTTAAATACCATATGCAGCCGCTTATCAGTCAGATACGCCAGCGAACAACATAGACCATGACCTGCCATCACATAATGAGCCAGCAGATTAGGATCCATGTTGTTTATTGTACTGAATACTCCTAGCAAACTGCATAGACCCAGATATGCGTTAGCTTTATGTGACTGCAAATCTAGGTCTATGTAGTTGCATTTAGACCTGATTTATAAGCAGATATTTATGGATCTAAATTTGGACTAAAATGAATATATATTAAAACTCCCCAAAAATTTGGGGCATGAGTTTTATAATATTTTGGGTTTTTGAGGTTAGCTGACAAGAGAATGCTTTACACTAGAATAGAGTAAATCATTCAGGCAACATACTTGGCAATTGAAAATTTAAAGACATTCGCTGTTGTCTGCAGATTTGTAACATGAAGTCGCCAGTGGCTGTTTGTGAAATGGTGTTTTAGAAATTTATCAACGATGCAAGGGACACAATATTTTAATAAAGGATAATCAGAAATGCATTATTCAGCAATAAGTTGAACTTGTATTAGTTTAAAAAGAAATAGCCCAGAGAAAGAGAGGAATTATAAAAGAAAATGCAAGTTAATATCTAAAGTTGATTAAGCCCTGAATGAAGAATTACATAGTTTAACCCTTTTCAGGCACTATAAATAATTTGAAATATCAGTATTTTTTCAGGGCAAAAATTTGATGGATACTTGGAAATTTCTAGAGCCAATCAAAATGTAGCTTTTTGGCAGTGCAGACAAAAGTTACACAGTGTTTTTGTGCATGAAAGATAAAAGGTTCTGATATCCTTTGTCATTTTGTTATTCCTTAGTATCCTTTAGTATTGCCCGTGTGATGTTCTTGGTCATTGATGAGAAGACGAGGTAGTTATGTGACCTTAGTGTCATGTTCACAGCATTTGATTGGTTTGGCTGAATACAAATATGTGACACTTGATCTAATCAAATACACCTTAAGGAACAAAAATTACAGCAGAAATTAATTCAAGAAACCAGTCTGAAATGTAGTTCCTGAAAACAAGTGTTCTTTTTATGCATATAGGGACAAGGTTTGGAAATGTCTTTGAATTTGGTAAATGTATGTCAAAACAGGCAGATATGAGTGTCAGTGGGAACCGTAACAGTGAAACTTAATATGTGTCAAAGTCATCCAAAACTTATTGATAAAGTTCTTGAATTCAGTTTGAACCATTGTTCAGACTTCTACATTCTGCTGTTTTGGAATCATTATGTCAACTCTGAATGAATGCATGCAAAGATCACCTGCATTCATTGAGAGATATACTGTCAGTGAATCTTAAGCAGTGGGCAGTGGGGTAAAAGTGAGGAAAAGGAAGCAGAAAGGCTAAGAAAAAAGCAGAGAAAAGAAGATTGGAGCAAAAACAGCACAAGTCTTTAAAATGAAAGACAAGCATTAAGCAGGTATGACTTCATGATTTTGATTGGCTGGCATATAAATGAAGAGTCCAGTGTACACTTTTGTCAAGTTTGTCAGAAATATCCAGCAGTAGGAAAGCCTGAATGTACAGAACTTGTCAAATCACTGAGAAAACGTTGCCTGGATCATGTTAGGTTTTCAGTCTTCTGAATGATACATAAGTTTAGGACAAGTGATATTTCTGTAGGACAAATGAAAAAGCAGGTGGTCAAAGGAAAGTTTGTCGAGCCCTGTGTGTGTGTGTGTGTGTGTGTGTGTGTGTGTGTGTGTGTGTGTGTGTGTGTGTGTGTGTGTGTGTGTGTGTGTGTGTGTGTGTGTGTGTGTTATATGTGGCCAAATTGATAATTGTGCAGTTACCAAATATTTTCTGATACTTGAGGCTAAACAAGTTCTTCATGGGGAGAAGAAGCTACCTTCAGTAAGAAAACTAACACCCCAAGAATTTGAGACAAAACCAGAACTATTTTCATATTTGAATGATAGGTGAAATCTATACAAAAAATAATGGACAAATAATGGGAAAGAAAACCATTTAAAAGTGTCATATATATTCCATCAATGTATTTATCAGTTACATAATATTTCTTTTACTATCAGATTGCCAAGAATTAATTGAAAGGTTAAGTAAATACTGGCTGAATGTAATGGTGAAAAGATGAATGGCATCAACCAAATAGAACATTGGCTTCATATCGAATAAACGGCACTGACAACAATGTACATCAAGGGAAATAAAACAGATGAATGGGGCACATTTATTTTCACAGACAGAATGGTTGCCAGTGGGAAAGGCTTCTACAGATGATGTCAGAATAGGAGGTTGAAAATGAGACAGAAGGATTAGATTCACATCGTTCATTCATTGCAAGAATAAAACAAATTGCCCATACCTGTGTAGACATGATATGAAGATCTGGCTTGACAGAATGATGTGTATAGCAGAGCAGATCAACTATTACAGCAATAGTCAGGGTACCAGTCAGATATGAACCGAAAATTGGACAGAAATCAGTCCACCTTTTTACCAGTTTTTGAACACCTCCTTTGCACTCTATAAACATTTTAAAATTCAGCAGACTTTACAGTTATTATCACTTTGTTTAGACTTAATTACCTTGTTTAGACTTTCATAATAAGGCAGCTTTAGAAAAGAATGCATCTACTGCAAAATACCATAGGTGGTACCAGATGTACTATCACTGACCTAACCTCCAATTTTCCAGACACCATATTTGTAATAATTTTTGGTAGAACAAAACATGTCCAGACACCAAGTATGTTTTTTTAAAGCTGACAAAATGTAAGAGATTCAAGTTGGTACATAAACAAAGGAATCTTTTACCCCCACTATGAAATGGGTGTCTGAATAGAAGGTCATCAGGCCATGAAACAGCAATGATTATTCATATTATCATTTGGATTAATTAAAGGTGTTTGTTAAAAAGCAGCAGTAAAATCAACTCATGCAACTCATCATTACTCAGTTTAATATACCCAAAGGCCTTACGTAAACAATTCACATTGTTAGTAAGTGGATTAACTTGTTGTGGTGTAAAATGGTTTCAACTTTTATGCAGGCAGTTATCTTCATTTTTCCTTTTCCAGGAAGCTAAACTGGTTGACATTTATTTGTAATAAAACAGTCAACATCTCCAACTCATGAGATTTAAGAGTAATTTTTGTCTCCATGTTTATTCACTGGCAGATTCTTCCTTTAAATCTGATTTTGGATGTAGTCAGTAAAGTCTTTATACCAGAGTGTCATTACAGAAATTGGTATTCTGTAATCAAATTCCAGAATCAGTCTAAATGGTTTCTCTCATTTACATATTTTAGGCTACCATTGCAATGTTAGGAGTTGTTGTGTCAGTATCAGTACAAGCAGTTACAAAGGAAATTGGATTATTTTTTCACATTTTTGGCTGCAAAACAATGTGAATACATATAGAGCTGTATATAATTTTGGCAATATGAGACAATCTTCACATTATGAAGCAATCTCAATATTAGAACTTGCTTCAATAAGCAGTTTGCATACATTATTATAGTCTGGTTCATGGAATGGTTAATTGAGGCTCACCGGGATTTAATTGTGAATTTGTAGATAATTTGTCAGTCAGATTGAGCAACGTGATGTTTCATACAGTTCATGAAGTTTCTGATAATTTACAGAAATTCAAGTAATTATATGAGTTACGGCTGGTCACTCAGGACATATTTAAATGCTGTTTTTGCTTATCACCAGTGGCAGTACATGTACACAATAAACAGTCTGACATGGTTTGGAAACAATAAGAAAACAAAAACCAGCAATTCAACCAGAATTCTTCATTTGTAAAAGAAAACACTGAAACATTATCATGAAATGTTTTTGATTTGACAAACAAGGATAATGTAACCTAGTTTACCAAGACCTGATCAACAGTGAACAAGTCAAGTACTTCAGTATATAATCCTGACAGTATATTTTATTTCAGACAAAATATTTTGGAAAAGTGATAATTTTTATTAGAACACGAATTGTCTGGACAGAGAGATAAGTAAACATATTTCAAAATACAAATTATCTGGACAGAGAGATAAGTAAACATATTTCAAAATACAAATTATCTGGACCGAGAGATAAGTAATTTCAGTATCTGGATATATAAGTCAGTAACAAATGCAACATATTTATGCACATTTTATCATAATCGACTGCAGTGAAACTATGAGCTTATGCAGGTTTATCTGTAAATTTTTTAAAAGTGTTTTTAATATTTGATATTTTGTATCCAAATACCCTAGAGTTAGCTGGTATTTTATTAACTTGAACTTGATGTTGTGGGCTTTGTGGTAAACTGCCATAGAGTCGGGCTTATACAATGTTAGTTTCAATTTAAAAAAAATTAGTGTCCATACTCATATGAATGCATAGGATTTAAAAGTGTACCTTTGGAGGTAAGCTACTGTACTACACCCAGTGTCAGTATCAGCATCAACTCAGATAAAATCATATAAATATGTACACCCTCAAGGAAGCTGAATAATTCTTTCTTCCTAGGTCCTATGGAACAATTTGACTGTACCCCCCCCCAGGGGAGGGGTTGAGAGGGATAAATTGGTACAGACTTGTACTTTAGTCTTACTGGTACAGTCTTGGTTAAGTTTTTAGCAATTAGCTCAGGATTATTTGCACAGTGCACAAATGCTCTTGTACCTGGAATCATGAAACTTGCTGAGTGGTTGCATCTTGATAAGTACTACACCTTATCACAAATGTAGGTCATTTTGACCTATTTTCCACTTCACTGACTTTAATTAAATTTTGTTATGTTTATTTCTCAAGCTTTGTTCATGGCTGAATCATCCAACTGTATTATTTTATGTATCTTGATTAGTACCACATCCATACCATATAGGAAGGTTACTGTGACCTATATTTCACATTTTACCATCTCAGGTTAAGTTTTGCATTCATTGTATGACTAGACTGATTTTAGCACCCAGTATATAAGCTATCATACTTAGATTCATGAAAGTGTCAAACGAATACATTTTTATGATTTCTACAGTCTCATTAAAAAGTACAACACTTGGACCTATCATGTTTTACTGGCTTTTGTTAAATGTTGTGTTTTAAGTTTATTTCTCAAGCTCTGTTCATTGTAGAGCCTTCAAGTTAGATGAGTGTGTACATCTCGAGTTGAGTTAATTGTTCATTTACAAAGACTCATATTTAAAAGGAATACCTGTAATCAGATGAATACGATTGAATGATCTGGGTAGCTAACAGTTACCTAACTTGAATTAACAAATAAAACCAGAGTAAAACTTGATTTGAAAGACCACTCTTTTCAAGGACTTCTTTCCATGAAAGACCAGGCATAACTTTTACAAAGCATCTCAACCTGACTGCCTACCGAAGTCAGAATTTTGTCTCTCTGTGAAATTTATACCAGTCATGACTAAGACCAATTTCATTATTTTGCTTCATTATGACCAGCTTGCTTTGAATCTTGCAATATTGTAAATTGAATCTTGCAATATTGAAGTTTGAATCTTGCAATACCACAAAGGTCCTGTTGTAGTTTTCAAATATCAATATGAAGATTTGAGCTGTGAGAATAAATACCGAGTTGAGATGTTTTCTGAAAGTGTGTCTGATTGTCATATATGGTTAAACTGTGTTATATATGGACACAATAGCCTCTAAATAAACTTCCTGTCTTCAGAGAACATGTACTTTTGTCAGAAGTGGTGGTCTCTCCTGATAATTTTCACCTATAAATGAGTCTAAAGCAAGACTTATGATTCACTGTACAAATGAGTCTAAAGCAAGACTTATGATTCACTGTACAAATGAGTCTAAAGCAAGAGTTATGATTCACTGTACAAATGAGTCTAAAGCAAGAGTTATGATTCACTGTACAAATGGGTCTAAAGCAAGAGTTATGATTCACTGTACAAATGAGTCTAAAGCAAGAGTTATGATTCACTATGTAAATGAGCCTAAAGCAAGACTTATGATTCACTGTACAAATGAGCCTAAAGCAAGACTTATGATTCACTGTACAAATGAGCTTAAAGCAAGAATTATGATTCACTGTACAAATGAGTCTAAAGCAAGAGTTATGATTCACTGTACAAATGAGTCTAAAGCAAGAGTTATGATTCACTGTACAAATGAGTCTAAAGCAAGACTTATGATTCACTGTACAAATGAGTCTAAAGCAAGACTTATGATTCACTGTACAAATGAGTTTGAAGCAAGACTTATGATTCACTGTACAAATGAGTTTAAAGCAAGACTTATGATTCACTGTACAAATGAGTCTAAAGCAAGACTTATGATTCACTATGTAAATGAGCCTAAAGCAAGAGTTATGATTCACTGTACAAACGGGACTAAAGCAAAAGTTATGATTCACTGTACAAATGAGCCTAAATCAAGAGCTGTTATTCACTGTACTAATGAACCTAAAGCAAGAGTTATTATTCACTGTACAAATGAGCCTAGGGCAGGAATTATGATTCATTGTACAAATGGGACTAAAGCAAGAGTTATGATTGACTGTACAAATGGGACTAAAGAAAGAATGTGATTTGTATGATTTTAGATTTTTAATTTAGGTTTAAAAAATTTTCAGTCATATCGCTAGGATGTCTGCAGTGTGACAGTTTATAGTGATGTCTAGCATTGGGACATCATGCCGCAGACATGTGGCATGATGTCCCATCCAGTCACATTATCCTGACAACAGGCCAGCCAGTCCTAACACTAACTCTTAATGCTGAGTGCCAAGTGAGGCAGCTGTTAGTACCGTTTTTTAAAGTCTTTGGTATGACTTGGCCAGGATTCGAACCCGCGACCTCCTGCATCCGAGGCAGACACTCTAACCACTTAGGCCACCAGAGCGGTTGATGAAAGAAAGAGTTATGATTGAATGTACAAATGAGCCTGAGAAAAGCAAGAGTTATGATTCAGTGTAGAAATGAACTTAAAGCAAGAATTATGATTCACTGTAGAAATGTGCCTAAATCAAGAGTTATGATTCACTGTACAAATGGGACTAAAGCAAGAGTAATGATTGACTGTACAAATAAGCCTAAAAAGCAAGAGTTATGATTGACTGTACAATGGGACTAAAGCAAGAGTTATGATTGAATGTACAAATGGGACTAAAGCAAGAGTTATGATTGTCTGTACAAATGAGCCTAAAGAGCAAGAGTTATGATTCACTGTACAAACAGGACTAAAGCAAGAGTTATGATTGACTGTACAAATGGGACTAAAGAAGGAATGTGATTTGTATGATTTTAGATTTTTAATTTAGGTTTAAAAAATTTTCAGTCATATCGCTAGGATGTCTGCAGTGTGACAGTTTATAGTGATGTCTAGCATTGGGACATCATGCCGCAGACATGTGGCATGATGTCCCATCCAGTCACATTATCCTGACAACAGGCCAGCCAGTCCTAACACTAACTCTTAATGCTGAGTGCCAAGTGAGGCAGCTGTTAGTACCGTTTTTTAAAGTCTTTGGTATGACTTGGCCAGGGTTCGAACCCGCGACCTCCCGCATCCGAGGCAGACACTCTAACCACTTAGGCCACCAGAGCGGTTGATGAAAGAAAGAGTTATGATTGAATGTACAAATGAGCCTGAGAAAAGCAAGAGTTATGATTCAGTGTAGAAATGAACTTAAAGCAAGAATTATGATTCACTGTAGAAATGTGCCTAAATCAAGAGTTATGATTCACTGTACAAATGGGACTAAAGCAAGAGTAATGATTGACTGTACAAATAAGCCTAAAAAGCAAGAGTTATGATTGACTGTACAATGGGACTAAAGCAAGAGTTATGATTGAATGTACAAATGGGACTAAAGCAAGAGTTATGATTGTCTGTACAAATGAGCCTAAAGAGCAAGAGTTATGATTCACTGTACAAACAGGACTAAAGCAAGAGTTATGATTGACTGTACAAATGGGACTAAAGCAAGAGTTATGATTGACTGTACAAATGGGACTAAAGCAAGAGTTATGATTGACTGTACAAATGAGCCTAAAAACAAGAGTTATGATTCACTGTACAAATGGGACTAAGGCAAGAGTTATGATTGACTGTACAAATATGACTAAAGCAAGAGTTATGATTGACTGTACAAATGAGCCTTAAAAGCAAGAGTTATGATTCACTGTAGAAATGAGCTTAAAGCAAGAGTTATGATTGACAGTACAAATGGGACTAAAGCAAGAATTATGATTGACTGTACAAATGGGACTAAAGCAAGAGTTATGATTGATTGTACAAATGAGCCTAAAGAGCAAGAGTTATGATTCACTGTACAAACAGGACTAAAGCAAGAGTTATGATTGACTGTACAAATGGGACTAAAGCAAGAGTTATGATTGATTGTACAAATGGGACTAAAGCAAGAGTTATGATTGACTGTACAGATGAGCCTAAAAAGCAAGAGTTATGATTCACTGTACAAATGGGACTAAGGCAAGAGTTATGATTGACTGTACAAATATGACTAAAGCAAGAGTTATGATTGACTGTACAAATGAGCCTAAAAAGCAAGAGTTATGATTCACTGTAGAAATGAGCTTAAAGCAAGAGTTATGATTGACTGTACAAATGGGACTAAAGCAAGAATTATGATTCACTGTGGAAATGAGCCAAAATCAAGAGTTATGATTGACTGTACAAATGGGACTAAAGCAAGAGTTGTGATTGACTGTACAAATGAGCATAAAAGCAAGAGTTATGGTTCACTATAGAGCCTAAAGCAAGAGTTATGATTCACTGTAGAAATGAGCATAACACAAAGCAATGAAAGCTGATTGCTTTTAAAATGTGGGAAAATGAACTGTTTTGAAAAATTTATATTTTCAGATAGCAGAGTGTCCAACACTGTTACTAATTGTAAAATTATAAATTATTCAAAATAGCACAAAATGTTTCTAGAGCACAATGCCCTACTAAACTGACTTATGCTTAAGATAACGTTCTGCCACTCATTTTGTACCATACCTTGTATGGTAAATGATAATTGTAACCACAGAGACCTACGTTTGGCAGGAAGGTGTTTTCTTTGACAGGAAATACCCACACACCAAACTATGGCTAAAGGATTGATATATTAGTTGACCGAAACTCTTCTTTTTGTATTAGTAAAAACTGAAATCCAGGCCATGATGATGTTATTTAGACAAAGATGTTGTACCCACCAATACAAAGATAATGTACTTGACTTCAGCCATCAACAAACAAGTAAATCACTCAAAAAGGAAGACTTAAACTTGGGAAGTAGGCACAAACAGATATATACAAGGTCAACACTATAGACCATTTTCATCGAGGTTACTAGCAAACAATTTTTAGCCCCAGTGGTCATAAATTTACCTGTATAGTGAACAAATTGACAGATAGTCCTATATATGTCTACCCAGATTGACAGATGGTCCTATAGATGTCTACCCAAATTGACAGATGGTCCTATATATGTCTACCCAGATTTGTAAAAAACATAAATTTAGATATAGTGACTGTGTAAAATCAAACATAAACCACTAATTCAGACACTGACAAAAAGCCTTTGTTGTTTTATTTTATTTTGATCACTTTATTCTGTGGCATTTTGCATTTTTTAGAGATTCTAAGAATATATAATGTTGTATTGATATATCCAGTAAAAGTTCATCAGTCATCTGCCAAAATTGTTGACAGTGACATTATTTGAAAATAAACTATATGCCTCTTCTTAGTGGTAGAACAAAAAAAAAAAGACCTAGGACCAGTTTTTGAGCCCACCTTTAGGGAGTATTATTGGTCAAACATTTGTGATAATTGAAGTCCTACATGAGAAGATGGACAGAGTAGATGGACAGTCAGACCAATATCAAATTTACACCCACTGCTCATCACGCAATAAATACTATATTTATTAAGTATGACACCGCTTCATTTGATAATGATACTTTGTGGATTAATTTAGATACCTTTGATAATGCCCACGTTGTAATATCTGCCACAAGTCTCCAGGAACAATCAAAATTTGAGATTATTTGTGTTCTTTTCTATACTTTGTTTGAAACCATGGTGTGGTCATAATATGACATGTCATGTGAAAAACAAGACTTTTGACTCCTTTGTTTTGACAACAGAAATCTTAGCTCTTAGCACCCCCACCCCCCCCAAACCCCCAACCAGAGTGAGACATTTTTTGAACACCATGATATATGCCTACCAGAAGTATGAATAAACACTAAGCAGTCCTGTTTAGAATTCATGTAAAACTATCCTTGGAGCAGTTTATACAGCTAGTTGTCATAAATGCATTTGAAAGGTAAGGTGGTCAGAGATGAACAACCACCATTCATAAATTACTTAACTGGCTGACAATAGCCAGGGTGATGTCATGTCAGGTCCTCTGAGTACTGCTGTGGGAAAGCCCAACAGACTAATTTGCATAGGTAAAAGTACACAAAGTGGAACAACCCAATTTGTTTGAAGTTAGGTAAATCAGAGAGATGCATGTTGAAGAACAAAAATTATTTACATATCATTGCCTTGAGTGAGGATGTTTAAGCCATCATTATTAAAGATTACTGGCAAGTTCATAATCAGCAGCAATGTTTTCTTTGAAATCAGTCTTTGGATAGAATGCAAAATATGATTATTCTGCTAGTTGGAATTGTGTACAGGTATGATTAATTTTTGAAGGCAAAATGTCAAAACTACTGGCTGACTGAATTTGACTTGATAAAGCACAACAGCAAGGGGGAGGATTTTATTTCGTGCACATACTGCAAACACCATATAAACATAAGTCACTCTGGAGTGTATGACATCTGCAGACATAACAGCAGTTAAAAAACCCATCATTGGGACAATAAATGAATGCAGTGCTTCATTGCCAAAGTAACTAGTTTAAGCAACCATTGACAGATGATGTTATTACATCTAAGTACTTTTCTGTATTTTGTAATAGAGCACAATCTGCTATTTTCATTTGCAGATCATTTTTCATACCTTTGTAAGGAAATCCACATGGATAGCAATATTGCTCTAAAAATACACGTAGGTGTAGAAGAAACAAACAGCAAATATCATAAACAATGCTAATTGTACCTGTGTTGTTACCTGACAAACCACGTTATGCCAGAATAATTAATTCTCATCAACAAGGGAGCTGACAAGACCATCACTATTTTGATCTGTTTGTATGACCATCAAGTGAAGAAATTGTATGGTGGCCATTCATGTTTGACACTCGCTTACAGCAATGCAGATGAAGATCATTTTCAGTTGGATGATGTCAGTTGGTTTTTTTTCACCAGCACTGACCCCTTTTTGAGACATCAAAGATACGTTTTGAGTATAACCCCCCCCCCCCAACATGGTCAGGGAATATGACAGGTCACAAAGTAAACATATTTATACTTATGTCTGAATCTTCTGAATTATATTGCCCTGGACATACAAAATAAAAAAATAGTTGAATCTCCTATTAGCTTCTCCTTTGTTGTACCTTCCTTATTCTTCACCAATATTATTCGTTTCCACTTTCTCCTATTTTCATAATAGGCATGAATTAAATTATGTATGATGTACTTTATCGATCTGTATAACGTCGTACTTGGAAAAATATGATTCAGAAAGATTTGACTATTGTGCTATTTAAAAAACAAAAACAAGAATAGGTTGCCACCAATTGTATGAATATAAATTG
This sequence comes from Megalonaias nervosa, assembly GCA_016617855.1. Taxonomy (NCBI): domain Eukaryota; kingdom Metazoa; phylum Mollusca; class Bivalvia; order Unionida; family Unionidae; genus Megalonaias; species Megalonaias nervosa. The sequence continues at coordinate 29,414 of JAECUM010021559.1, read as the reverse complement.
CCATAATGTTTATTTTTTAACTCCATTGGTACTTTTTTCTGAAACATCTTGCAGATATTGTGCTTAAAGTTTAGAGATTTACAGAAAGTTGTGATTTTCTAACATCTCTATTATAAAAATAAGAAGAAAACAAAAAACAAACAAAAAACAAAAACAAAACAAAAAAACCCCCAAAACAACAAAACCACAAAACAAACCCAAATGATGAAGCAACTATTGCCAACCATCAAAAAATCAAATTGGCCTACCCCGTAAAAGTTAATGTTGTGCAAATAACTTCATATGCCGCAGATACAGTGAATCTCCACGTGTCTTTTTTCTTTGAAGTACTTGAATAATGTAAGTGTATACCACGCTAATGCAGTGCTTGTTGTTGTTTCTTTTTACGGGTTACAGAACAGAAGGTCAACTATTTCTTTGGAAATACAAAGGTTCAGTTTTAATTTCTTCCTTTTTTCAGTAGAATAGTTGTCTAAAATTAATTTGATATGTTCTAATTAAAGGTCAGTGAAGATAGGTGACAAATATAACTTAAATATCGGGAAAGTTTAAATTGACTTCTAAAAAATTTGTAATGAAGAACTTGGTTCGAATTACAGTCAAGACACATTAGATTGATTTTTGAGAGGGATACTTAAGTTCTGAATATTAGTGTACTGTACAGCAAGGTTCCTTATTAGTGAGTACGTCAGTGTATCGACTCCCACACTATACACTTTCTGTCAGATTATCAAATACTTAGATGACATTTTGTATTCATTTTCTGGTGTGTTATTCGCACACTGGAAAACTGTACGTCCAACTGCATGTCGGCTTTCAAAAATCTTGTGACATCAGGAAAGTTTTGATATTGGGATTCAGCCAAAGATCACTTTTAGCTAAATCATGGTTGTATAGAGGATATGACCAAGCATCTATTTCAGGAAATCTGACACATTGGTGGATTTTTCAACGGTGCATTGTCTTTGAGTAGATTAATACCCACAGTACCAGCGCACAGACTAGTGGTTCTCTAGTGATGCAGAACTTTTGGCAGAACTTTGGAGGCACAAAAATATCCAGCGACACTAAGAGAGTCAGGGGCATGTGACTGGGCGATTGGGTCTTGCATCGGAAAATAATGCTTGTAAAATTCCAGTGACTATCAGACTATGTCGAGGGATTTATGGTCTCTGCTTATTTCTACAATCCAGGTGTTTTATTATTCTCCTGAATTGGGTTCCAAAGAGTAAATCCCAGCCATGTTGTCTTTGACAAGCTCATTCCAACAAATCTGGACACCTTTCTGAGCTTCTGATGATTATATTTCACTATATTATTGGCGTATGCAAGGTGGAGTCGGCGCAACAAAGGCTACATCCATTATGCAGTGTGTGTATGTGTGTGTGTGTGTGTGTGAATATATATATATATATATATATATATATATATATATATATATATATATATAATTTTGTCTCCTGTGGACGCCCTTGCTTCTACTGAGTCGTTGTCAGTTGTACCCTTCACATCAACTTCGTTCTGCTGACCTGTCACAGACAGGTCTTCCAGAATGTGGGTCTTCTTCTGTGGATTCAAAACGTCGTTTTAAACGATGAAACACCTCAAAATTGTAGGATATGACTGAGAATTACATGCGTAAATATAAGTCAACCTTAACATTACTGGGAGAATACACTAAAAACGCCCGTATTTGACGAAATTATCTTTTCTCAGTAGCAGAATTGCTCTCTGATGCGATTTTTGGTCACTCTTGTATACTTACGTTACGTCACATGCATATATTTGCAGCTGTTCGGCGTGCTGCACGTGCAGATGCATATCTTTTTGAAGAACATTATTTTGTGTGAAGTTTATTGACAGATTCAAACAAACAAAAATGTTATGACAAAAGATTTATAAATTTTCAAATACCCATCATATAGTTAATCGCCAAGATAGTAGAGTAGCTCTTCATAGATGACAAAGACAAGTTATGAAAGTGATGTAATATTTTTATCATATTTAACGACTTATGTCAGAATGGGTTATTTGCAATATAAAATGTGTCGTGTACCAGATGTAGGTGCGTGGTTTTAGGCTGAAGGTTAAGGTTTTTGATGTAGCACTATTTTTCAACACATGATAGGGTCTACATGACGGCCAGTATATCTGGTTGAGGAAGAACCAGGAAAAGTCCGGAAAGAACCACCTTCCCACCGGATTCTACTGGCAAGCTTCCTCACATACCCACAATGGCCGAGCCCGAGACTCGACCTCACGTAGTCAGATGTGCGATGTCACTGATCTGTAAAAACTTGCAAGATGAAATTATATTGTGCTTTTGTTGATTTGAGTGGCGCTTTCGACAATGTTTGGAGGATAGACGTGTGGACGAAACTATTAGACAACAATGTCGGTGGAAAAATGCTAAGAATAATATATAATATGTATCATGAAATCAAAGCTTGTGTCATTTATACTAGAGAGCAATCCAGCCTTCTTTCAGTGTAGGAAGGGTGTGAGATAAGGTGAAAATCTTTCGCCAATTCTGTTTATCATGTATCTAAATGACCTAGAAAAATATGTTAGAAAATGAGTGCACTAGCCTGCAGTTACATTTTTCTGATCACTATGTCTTTCTCCCTTTGAATTTTTATACTACTTTATGCCGATGACACTGTTATTTTTGGCACTGACGAAAAATCATTCCAACATAAATGTGTTTTATGAATACTCAAAGCTGTGGAAACTGAGTGTTAATTTTGCAAAGACAAAAGATCTTAACGAAATAATGATAAATATAGATTTAGAATTGGCGATAATCTAATAGAAATATGTACTGAATTTAAATACTTAGGTGCTATTTTTTTTCTAAAAATCGGAAGTTTGTTAAGTCTATCAAATACTACGTTGATCAAGATAGAAAGCCCCTGCATCTACTTTGCCGAAAAATAAGATACTTCAATCTTCCCATAGATCTGCAACAACATTTTTCCGATCATATTATATTACCCATTTTACTATACGGGTGTGAAGTTTGGGGATTTGAAAGTATTACAATTATTGAAAATTTCCATACCGAATTTTTAAGAAACATCATAAAGCTGACGAAAAGTACTCCTATTTGTATGCTTGATTCAGAACTAGGAAGGAAACTTATTGATATAATTGTCAGATCATAAATGATAGGATTTTGGATGCCTATTATCAACGGTAAATGGACCAAACTCTAGAGACTCTTTTATTATATACTTTTTTTTTACGACGTAATTGTTAACGCTAATACTTAAAAATGGATGAATAGCATAAAGAACACTCTTATAACTGTTGGGAGACCTGAATTCCTATATTATGAATGTATTAATAATCCTAAAGGAACAAAAAGCATGATAACAGAAAATTTAAAAGACCTTTATATACGGGAATGGCAATAGTCGGTAACCTTATCTTCCAAGGAGAAGTTTTACCATTGTTTAAAAGAAGACCTGAATATGGAAAATTACTTATTAATGTTACCTAGGTATCAGTATTTGACATTGATAAAGTTTGGGACTTTCAATCGCAGACTTCCCGTTGAAATCGGTCGTTGGGACAGTAAGACTTTCGAGGAAAGAAAAGGTAACCATTGTGATACAAATGACATCGGGGATGGATACCATTATTTGATTATGTGTCCCAAATTTCGCAAAGAAAGGGGATTGTTTTTTTACTCCGTTCTATTACCTCAAACCATCCATTGGAAAGTTACAAGCCTTATTTGCAACCAAAAATCGCAAAATTCTCCAAAATCTTGCCAATTTGTTACTGTAATAACGAAAACAATATCATAAATTTCTGCTGTCTGTGGAAGCGTAAATTTTCCATAATTCACAACAATGTATTTTTTCTTCTCTCTCTCTCTCTCTCTCTCTCTCTCTCTCTCTCTCTCTCTCTCTCTCTCTCTTTTACAACTTTTGTACACTCCATGAGAGACATTGTGTTCTATGAAAACAATGTTATATTTATATTCCCAAATGATGTCACAAACATCCGAATGTTAAGTCTTGCTATGATTGTAAATGTTGACCTACTCTGTGATGTGTATTTCCATATATTGGTGACGAACACCATACAATACTGTAGCAGTTGTGGTATTCTCATATGCCACCTATGTGTGGCCTGAGATTTATTTTTATTAATAAAAGTTTTGTTCTGTTCTGTTCTGTAAAAGTGAGCGCATTAGACCACTCAGCCACTCGTGGCCCAAGGTTGAAGGTCATGTAACTAAGAGGGATAACAAATTGTGCATTTTTTTATTTTTTATTCTGGTTTAAATTGTATTTGATTAATTGCAAAAATAACTACAAAACACATTGCATAGTTGTAATTCATACCTGAACGATTTAGCGCAATATACACAATTTCACTGCTTAAAAATTAGTAATGACGCAATTTTTGTTTAAATATATGTTTTCTAGTTCTCAAAAACTTCGTACCTATAGGTGAAACATAATGCATACATTTACTTGCAGTATTGCTAAGAAGACAATATTTTTCACAAAGAAAATTAAATGTTTTACTGATAATAAAAATATATTTTCGCCGCGAAAAGCATTGTATTTTCTTTCCAATTATGGTTGTTCTCGATGATAAACGGGTTATTTTCTCAGTGGAAATAAATTTTTCTTGCAAATGAATTAAAATTTGGACGCGAATTATATTATTTACATCGCGAATAAAACTACTTTATATGGGGGTATAATATAATGTCATCAATTTTTACTTCAGAGGCAAATTGTTTTCCTATCGAAATATTTTTGTCGCGAATGAAATTAATTAGTTGAAAGATAATGTCATATTGTATATCCACTTTCGTAATGTTTGGTTTATGAATATTTTTACGGGTAGTCTTCAATTGTTGTCGTTAAATGCAACGTATTATTCGCTGAGAATGAATTGTTCACGCGATTGTTGTTCAATTTTGGCTCTTTCCACGCTGTCATTTGTCCATTCAAAACACTGCTTTTTATCAGATTATCAGATTGAAAAAAACAAAAACAATTACCTACCTCATTATAATATAAATGTTGTTTTCAGACCCAAATTTTCAGATTTCAAATCACGAGCCAATCAGAAAGTTGTTCTTTGGCATATGAATAGCTAACTTAAGGAACTGATGTTCTTATATATATATATATATATATATATATATATATATATATATATATATATATATATATATATATATATATATGTACTATTAATCCTATACGTATAACCTGAAAATCATAATCTTAGATTCCATAGGAGACTTCTTATCATATCACCTACCGATAGGTTTACTTGTTACGAATGAAAAAGCTTTACGAAATGCGGCTCTTATATTCATGTTCGAGATCCACGAACTTTGTTTACAATAAATAACAATTAAGCCATAATTTGTATGGTGATAAGATACACGGATATAAATACTGTTTTGTTTTTTGTTGTTTTTACGCTAATTATTTTTCCATCGGAATTTTTTTTTTTTTTTTTTATAACTGTTTATACTTTTTTTCATAATATTTCATCCTCACAAAACTATGTTTCATGTTCAAGAACTTTGTTAACAAAGAACCACATTCAATACAAGGACTCATTCACTAGTTGTCTGTAATCACTAATTCTTCAATTTTTCCATTTGGAAAGGCACGGTGCAGCAGTTATATTTTGTTCCTGTTGTATTGTTTTGTTTTTTATTTTAGATTTTCATAGAAGTCTGGGAAAAAATAATACATTTGTGTAATCATTTGTTAGTTTCAAAAATGGCGAAACTCAGTAATAAATGCAAACATTGAATACACTTCTCTGTAAGTCAAAATTGGATTAAGATTATGTTCCGCTTTGGACGGTACGTAGAGTATCACAGTAGAGATGTGCGCGCATCTCATTAATATTTAAATTTTTAAGTGTAAAGGCGAGTAGTTATTAACAACTAATTCAAGCCAGATGTAAATGGGAAGAAGAGAAAAGTGCCTGTAATATTATCAGTACCACATATTTTGACTTTCACTGATTGACTAAGTACCTCGGGTACCCCAGAAGATGTGCAAGGCTAGCGTCGACAAAGCAGAAAACAGAATAAATAATGAGATACAAATATAGAAAACCACTCTGACATTAGGCAGTTACTCGCTGAATTAACATATAGAATCCGTCGAGAAAATGTAATGGGAAGATGAAAATTTACCATACTATTACCACTGTCAATATGCAGTTGACCATAGTTTGCAACAAGCGTTACCCATCTAGATCCAGTTTTAGCCTTGCGGGCTTGATATAATATTAGGTAAAAACAAAGTCACTGCTCCAAACGACTGTTTTAAGAATGATACTGTAAAGACACGTTATAAAGAAATGCTGCTGAGTTTGATGCGCTGCGCATTCTAAGAGAAGTAAAAAATGGCCATGTCTATACCCGCTTTTGGTACGACTTTCCCTGTTCAAGGAGAAATTTTGATTTTGTTAATGGTTTGACTTGACACAGATGTCCATCAAGCAACAAATACTGGTAAAATTAGTTCCAGTTGGTGATGCCCAGATGTAACTTGCTTAATAGGGTCACCAGTACGCACATGAATATTTTTATTGACGATCGGTCTCGAACGTGGGTGATGCGCCATCAGTCGGTCATAGCAGCGTTGAATAATGAAATTCACTTACGATCGGGTTAAGACCAGCTGCCACGATCGGCAGAAAACGTTAACTCAGAACCGCGAAGCTGTCACACATTCTCCACGAGTGGTTTCACGGCCAGCCACGCTAGACTCAGTTGGAAACAACGTGCCCAATGCAGTAACGATCTCGAACCTAATCGGTATTCCAGGACATCCAACACGCGACTATATGGTGCCAGCTGATGGACGAACGACGAAACCACTGAGTAAAGCATTTGTGCAAAAGGTATTACAAGGCATTCACGCGGATGTGGAACTCCCGCCGCGGTCTGCTTTAGTCCGCTGGTGGTCCACAATCATGTAGTGCGTGTAACCCCTAAATGGTGATTCCTTCAGGAAAAATCCACCACTTGGTATCCAGCGGGGACAAACTTACTCTGTTGAAACGATACACACACATGTCATATTACCGCGACCGGACTATATTGGCTCATTGCATGAGCTCACGTTCGTTGCTGAAAACACTCCACGTACATGTCGTGTCTGAGGTTCTTTTGCACAACCAAGCGTGAGACTCCTTGACTTCTTGATACTGTTGCAAGCAGTATTTATCCAGTATATTTTGAGTCGCAGTCGTATGAATTCATCGACGGACTTGCCCGCCGCACTCAATGAATTTCCCCACGATTTTCTTGTTGAAGTTGCGGCACAGCGGATGATCCTTCGGGTACTTGCTGGTGTCAAACTCGCAACAGCGACATCGTGTACTTCTGTGAGGTTGACCTGGAGTACCTGGATGAGCTTCTCTGTGCCCAAAGTGATTATCCGCTGGCCCCGGAAAAGTTGTCTGTGCCCTACGAATGGTTGTTTCCGTACCATTATGCGCTCGCAGACAATTCCGGGCTTAAGTTTACAGAATTTGCAACGCTTGTTCCGAACTCTATTATGTGGTCCATCAACGAAACCTGCGGTTGCATCAGTGGTTGATGATGCTTAATATATAAATTCCAAGGGGTACTAAATATGGATCTGCAAACGGTCGCAACGAACGAGGCTGAAAAGAGCCTCTTCAAACTGATGAACAATGTCGTGTTTGGAAAAAACATGGAAAATTTGTGAAAAAGAATCCGTGTCAGTCTTGTCTGGGACAGTGAACAAGACACATTTCATGGACTATGCCGACCCGACGTTTTAGTCATGCAAGATATTTGATAGTGGATTCATTGCCGTGCATAACAGTATTTAGAAGAAAGAAAACATGAGTGCAGTTGACAATATTTTTTTTATTTTACATTGGCTTATCTCACATATTACTTATCAAGGTAAAATAATATTTTGTGTGTTTATTGATTTCACCAAAGCGTTTGATTCCATAGTAAGGGGTAGTAAGGGGTAGCGTATGGTATAGATTAATAAAGTTTGGTTTTGGGAAAATATTCCAGATATTATAAAACCGATGTACAGCAATGTAATGTCTAGAATTAATATGATATATGATGAATTCTCTTGTATTCTTGTTTTCCGGCAAGATGAATGCTTATCACCATTTCATTTTTCAATAGCTGTAAATGATTAAGAGGAAAGAGATTGCCAAGCATGGCACTGAATTTATAGATATTGGCATGTTACACCTTTTTATTCTTTTATATGCAGATGCCATTATTATCGCTGCAGGTTCGCTCCATGACCTTTAGGCTGGGCTAAATTATTTGAACTTATTTGGGTAAGTGGAAACTGTGGTTAACACCTCCAAAGCAATGTTTAAGATTTTCAGAAAAGGTAGTTCTTTACCTAGAGATGCATAATTCACTTATTTGCCTGCACGAGCGATAATACTCGCTCACAGATCCACATGACCGGCAAAGCTGATTACGCGACTTGACTCCGATGGCACATTGGAGGCGTGGTCGAACGCATCTGCCAAAACGCAACTCGAGCAAGTGGGATTTACAGTATTCGTAATGGCAAGTTCTGCCGCAAAGTTCATATTTACCAAGACAGACACCTTGCATTTGTTACGCTTATGTGCCATATATATATATATATATATATATATATATATATATATATATATATATATATATATATATATATATATATATATATAAACCAATACTTTTTCTCTTACACCTTTGTCCTGTCAGTTGCTACCGTGAGCGACTTTCATGCATCCTGTCCCCTGTCCCATATTTCAGGTAGTACTATGTGTTCCAGATTATACTTTAGTCGATAGTATTTAATCGAACGACCATTAGCCGTAAAATAACTTTCACCCATGATAGTGATTCTAATAATCGGAGTAGCGTCTGATAAGAAAGCTGTGTAACCACGGTGTAGAGACCGCAGAAAGTAACGAATAGCTTTTCTTGCTCTGCTACAATTTTCTTGAAGCCGGTATTTGGCTAAATAGCTATCATGTCAACTGGTACATGACCACCGATTGTTCATTTGTGTCCTATGGTTTTAAATATGTTGCAGTGTTTACATATTGCCTCTGTGGTACGCATGTCTTCGCAGAAATGAAACTATATGCTTTGCTGCTCTCTTTTTGCATTGTCACTGATTGCCGGATACTTTTTCTCACTGCTAGTGAATACATTGTCATGCTTTCGTGTAAATGCCATTGTTGTTTCTATATTTTACATGCTGAAAGCATTTCCCTAATCACAGTGGTCTTTGTTATCTTCACTGGTCATTTTGATGTCGCTGCTGTACTCAGTGGTCATTTCACTATCTTTGCTGGTCATGTCGCGATATTCATTGCTCATTTCATTGGACGTGTGCTGCATTAGCTCTCTTCATTGCTAATTTCACTGGAAATGTTACTCTCTTCGCTGGTCATTTTAGTGTCTGTGGGTGATTAAGTCAACGTCAAAATTTGAAATGTTCTTGCCTAATGTCATCCAATGACTTTTCACGTTTCTTGTTATATTCAACTCTGTTTCCTCTCAAACGCAGTTCCTAGTTTAATTAAGTTTTGAATTTACTTCGGATACGTATTGAAAAATTATACCCCAACTTGTGAGCCGTTTCGATAAAACGATATAATATATTCAGGTTCAACAGCGATTTAACCATTTCTGTTAATGCACAAACACATCACTACGCAGTCAGTTTAATTCCCGCATCAGCCACAATACTGTGTGCGTCAAATATTAGTGCTTTCTTAATGGAATATATACGCACTGTGATTATTTAACATAACATTCTCACACAAAAGGAACTAGTCTCTGCTCGGATTGGCATTTCATTTAGCACAGACTCACTACTGTCACGTACATTTAATATATACCAGAGCAAAGCTGTTCTAAAATTAAACGTTACAGATAGAGCTTGTCAACAGTAATGAGGCTCTCGTGAGGAAGGCCCGCAAAACTGTATCGAGTGCGCTTTACGAACCGAGCTCGTGTTTTTTTTGTATACCTGAAATGTAACCTACTTCGTCACCCGGAGATCGATAGTTACCCTGCGAGCGATCCAAGTTCGAAACCTTACGGAATATAACCCACTTCTTTATCCATAGTTACAACGCGAGCTGTATCTTTGTATGACCGGCTGTGCGGTTAGGATGGGTTTCGAAACTGTGCTGGTTTATATTTTCGAAATCCTTTCGCGTGCCTCGCATTAGTACGCGCTGCACTCACGTGTTCTGCGAGGTCGTGCTTGACATAAAGTGTTTACCGTAGTAAGGGAATGCGGTCTAAAACTCCCATTTTTACACTATTTCATTTGCTATGGGAACACTTTTTAATTGCTATTAATGTCACCCGCCAATATTTGCTTCTGTTGAGCAACACCAATGTTCATTGTTAGCGAAAATAGTTGTATCGGATACTCGGACTGTAGAATTCCCACCCATCCCAGTAGTAATCATTTCCACTGCGCCTGATGCCGATTGTGATTATGTCGCAGTAACAATATTCTTTGCTGCTGTTGTAACATTGACTTCTTGAGAGCACATTTCATTACGAAAAGTCAATGTTGCCTTGCCAGGTATCTTATTTTCTCCTTTCTTTGATTTGGAGATTTCACCTTTTGGTGCGGTAATTTAGGTCCGTGTCCTCACAAATCTGCTCCAACAGATTAAACTCACAATCACCGAGGTCGACATCAAAGCAATGAAGATCCAAATCGGGGCCTGTTGTAATTAAGGGACGAGTGTTGCACGCACTGTTCACTCTTCGGAAAATTGCATTCCTATGAAATGGAAGAAAAACCATAGGAAAAACGAAGAATATCAAAATTATTTGACTTGCATTGTCACTAATTTTAATGATAAATATGTTTAAACGTTCTTAATTTAACTGAAACGACAGGTAAGTTTACATTGATCCAAGAGCAGAAGTAGATGAACATTTATGACCTGTGCACGCATCTCTCCTTGGGTACACGAAGTATTAGTTAATCAGTGGAAATAATTACATAACTGTGGCCCACAATTCGACAGAATTGTTGACAGGTTCGTTGCTCTAATATTTTACAGGCGAAGGCAAATGGTTCTGAAGCTGTGCTGTCAGGCGAGCGTATGATAATTCCATGATCACGAAACTCGGTGATGGTGATGTATCTCAAAATTACAATAACACAGTTATCTTGATATTAGGCCGCTTACGTTACAGACTTAGATTACTTTATTTTACATTTCAAATTATCTTTAACTTTTTATGCCACAATCAAACAGCAGAAACATGGTTGGAGAGTACATTTAAACTATTATACCACCAGCACCCAGAAACTGCATCACTGTATCTTATTTCTTGTGTGAGTTGTATGTGTTAGTTTCAGCTGACATTGACACAGATTTCGGAAATTTGTGTCCGATAGACAGATAGTGTTTTACATCTTAATTGAATGTTTCACTTCATAGCCGAATTCGAACACATAATGTGACCCCCCCCCCTTCCCAAACACCTCCAAAGAAAAACAATAAGGCGCTTGGGTTGACTTTGGGAAACGAAACTCATTTCTAGTGCATCAACATTTTGGATAGATTTTAAAGTAGAAAATAAAATGCCTTGTGAATTTTAAAAATAAAGACAGTATGCATGCACATATAGGTAGATATATCACTTCTACCCATTCAACTTTTTAACTTATATAAATCATAATTTAATTCTCGTGTAGACCGAAGCATACAAGTCCTCGTCTGCTTTTACTCCAATGACGTTATATTCAAATGCATAACTTAGATAATGGTAACATGAACCGATGATTTCACAATTGCTGCTTAAGGACTTGTCAGCTTTTCTTCTTAAACAATTTGGCATGGACAGCCTTCGTCAGCTCTGAATATTCAACTACGCAGACTTGTATGTAACCTATGTTTCCTTTATTTCTGTTATTTGTCATCCATCTGCATTATTTGTCTCTCCTCACTCCTCCTATCGTTTCACCATTACTGCCATGTGCAAAACAAAGCTGTTTAAAGAGGCATATACGTTTCCTTTTCATTGTTTAGCGTTTGAATCAACACTGAATTTTTCTTAGAGATATCATCGAACAAGATTTTTTCGACTGTTACGCTATTTCATTTAAGCTCAACTTGAATATTTATATCTTTAATTATTTTCGTTAAAGCACCTTTCATGGAATCGTCGTTCAGTTTGGTGGTTTAAATCACCGTAACACTTTCAAGGTTATATCAACACTTTCAAGGTTATATCGGGTCGAGGAACGACAAATAAAGTGCCTTGCCCAATGGCACACACACAATTGTCACTTTTAGACTGAGCAAATTGTTTGGAGAATCTGATGCAATGTAGCATTCTAAGAAATGTAAAGCGGCCGCTCACGACACTGCTCCCCCCCCCCAAAAAAAACCCCTGGTTGAGTTACCTGGATCTACTTTGCAATGTTTCCGTGAGTTCGTGTTTTTCGCCAACTCTTTAGATCCCGTTTTCTGGCATGAAAAACTGATGGTATACATAGGGAGTTTAGGGCCGATAACTCTAATGACGTGTATAATTGTCCAAATATTAAATATGCAGTCACAAAAACGTGTCTTGCATTTCAGGTTCACTAGCACTCTTTCTTATACTTCGAAATGGGTAAACCAACAACGTCCTTTATGCACCTATCCATCATTAATCCGTACCCTGTCTTCTTCATTACGTTATTACGTAGTGAAAAGTCAGTGTCTCAGAGTAACAAATGTATATTTCTGTACAGTATGGCGAATGGGCAGTAATAGCCCCGTCTCAGTCTGTGAGAACTATATATGGGTTGTCTAAGACGTGAGAGTAATCCAGAATTAGGACAAGGCGATAAGTCTATAGCATTACGTATATCTAGGGCATATCTAGATCTTCGTGTTGGAATCTTGAGCAACAGATATCCCTGCATACCATCTTATCAGTGACCAGACCGAGGGAAAACCTTGGCAGTTCATTCCTTAAGTCAGTCCATCAAAATGTGTGATCATCATCACACGTTCCTTGTTTTCCTTGTTATTGTCTGCTGTAATGGTTCTTTACTGAATGACCATAATGGCCCCAATGCGGTCTCTTCCATTCCAGTCGCCATCGAGACACCTCCTGACTATTTGCTGGATGATCGTTATTTGAGGACCCGCAGTGGTTTTATCAGTTTTATAATCGATAAGGGATGTAGTTATGTAAGTGGGTGAGTTTGATATACATTTTATGACTTTCTTCCATGAAAACGAGCTTTGGGTATTAGCATTCAATCTTTTATCTTGAAGAATTAGTATATTAATTTCTTTAGATTGGAATTGGCAATGTAAACAGGTACACATTTAACGAGTTTTCTGTCCGTTATTTTGTAGCTTGCTGTCTTTAAATTTTGTATCGTTTTTAAAAAAATGAGGATTCAACAATTTTTAATTGCAAAACGGTTTGAAAGACATAATAATGGAAACAAAGTTGTTATGATAAAAAGTTATTTTGTGTTACTTTCTATTTCTTCCGAATTTTAAAGAAAGACCATATGAGGAAACCACATGAATCAACTATTCAAATTATTCCCTCAAGAAGCAAATTGATACGCTACCGGAAAAGAATGCAAATGCTTGTAAATAATAGCTCACGTTAGTCATTTTCAACATTCCGATATCGAGTCGTGTATTTAATGAGATGGAAATTGTACTATAGTGTGTCGTGTTAATTCTACGCATTTCAAAAGAAAATGTTGTGCTTATTGCTTGATTTTAATACTGAGTGAAGAGCCAGATTTAAGTACAAAAGGGGGATGAGGCGAAATCAAGATAAAGACGAAAGGTCAAATATCTCTGTTAACAAAGAACAAATTATTGTTTTGCTATCATGGTTAGCTGCATGCATCACTTAGTAGAAACTTCAATCAACTAATCATAATGTCCATATGATTTGTACTCAAAGAACCAACACCATTGTTAACAAGACACTATTGTTAACAAAACACAGTTGTTAACAAGACACCATTAAGCTTTTATGTTCATGAAAGATATACTGATGGAACCAGACAGACATAAAATATCCTTGAATTTATTTTTTGAAATTGTGATAATATATCCATGATATCAAGATTGCGAAAGTAACAAAACATTACATAAAAGGTACTAGTCTGAACGTTAGTACAGCCACCATGTTATGGCACACACACACACACACACACACACACACACACACACACACACACACACATATATATATATATATATATATATATATATATATATATATATATATATATATATAATTGTGTTATTTGATGGCTTTTCTTAATGACTCCATGTTATGTATAACTGTATTTTGTACTTGACCTTATTCAAGTTCATGTTGTACCTGACCAGTAACATTTATTAAATAAACAACAGAATACATAGATAACATTTTCTCTATCAATGCGAATTAATTACTCAGATAATTATTAATTGAAACATGTGTACCTGAATTTTAGTTGAAAGATATAGTCTTGATTCTGACCTTATAATCTTCTAGAATGAATAATCCATTAAATAACAGAGTATTTTCAGAAAATGGTAATTGCGGCCGAGGTCAAGTAGAGGGGTACATAATATTGTTTATCTAAATATTATTCTTTCTTGTCTTAGCATCTGAAGCAGAATCAATCTTACTGTTGTGTTCAGGTTTTGATTTGGGTCGATTTATTTATTCAAATTATTATTCACTGGAACTACAAAGTGCTCATCAATAATATTCTTGGACTGGACCATTAATTTGTAATTAGTGTGAATTCATACACGGACATTTTGGATTATATGATTGTGATACATCAAAAGAATGCAGGCACATCATCACACTCCAGGTCATTGGCATATTAGCACGTTCGAGACCACAGGCTTATCAACACACACACACACACACACACACACACACACACACACACACACACACACACATATATATATATATATATATATATATATATATATATATATATATATATATATATATATAGTTTGAATTCGAGTCAGTCACACATCTCAATTATTTGCATGAGTGATTTCTTTCTTAATGGCCTTTTCAGAAACATTCCATGGTTTTCCGGCATTGAATTATGACTCAAATATTAGAAGAAATTATTTCTTTGTCACCAGCTCACACTTTCATTTACACCTCTGCATTCTGCAAGACATACCTTAGCTAGTAACTTCCCATGTATAATGTTAATTGTTTGTTCAAATAGGTGTTTGAAATTTTCATCGGTATGAACTGATTTGAATTTAACTTGTTTGTCAACAGACTGGAAATTTCCACGAAGACTGGAACATTATTTTTTTCGGCTATAGTAGTAACATTATGCTTGATATAATATTAATCGAACACTTTCACTGTATTACCAGGTATGTAAGGATGAAGTATGTCCAGGACAGAAGAGCGAATCGCGCTATTCATAACGTTAGTAGCGATCACAATGATTGGGAGAAAAACGTTCAGAACGCTGGACAGCATTATCATGTTCCACTAGAGTTTATTAAGGCTTTGATCACCTGCGGACAAAATTACTCCATGGCGGCCTTGTTTCCCATCGACCCCTCCAAACCACGCGACCCATTTCAGCTAGTTGGAAAAAGACATTTCAATGGTAGTGATAATGACGGTCATCACCTGGACGACGATTACTATGAAGATGAGTTTGGCGGGAATCATAGCAGTAACAACACTATTTGGGATCCTTTCATGAACAGAACTACCAATGAGGAGTTTTCGAAACACGTGGAGAAAATGTGTACATCTTTTTGCAGGTAGGTCGTTACCTCAACATCACAGTCTCTGTTATTATTAAGCTTACTTTACACAACACTGATGATACAATCCTAAAGCAAAATGTTGATCTCTCCCAGCTTAAACAAATTAATGATCAGGAGCATTATCTGGACAGATGCATCCCAGCCATTAACCTTAACCCCCATTAAAATATTTTGTACAGACACTACCTTACCCCAGAGCCCAACATTTTACAGACAATATCCTACCCTCAATCAATTTTTCTTACAGGCAATACATGACTATTTAACCATACAATCGCAGATGTTTGCTTTCTTGGCAAACGTTACTTGACCACAAAGCACCACACATAAGTATCAATGCCATTATTTCGCAGAAATTCCGCTGAGGAAAATTATGGCAATACGCTCTGTATGAGCTCTTACACACAGAAACTTAGTACACCAACCAGGTACTCCTCCATTCCCCCAGCATACAACACAAATTACAAACCATACCCGACCACCAAAATTATGTGAGAAAACCGAACAAAGTCGTACATAAAGTAAATAATTCTGATTTAGCTGAGGTATGACGATCTGGAATTTTTCACGCCCACTTTTTGCAGGTATGGCTTAACAAGCTATTATAAGTGTATTAAGCAAATGGAAATAATAAACTTTCTAGTCTTAGTAAACCTTCTTCTGTCATGTCACCTTTAGCCCACTTATTAGGATAGTTACCTCAAGATTATTTTTGCTTTATCGCTTTTCTTTTAGTTTCTCTCTCTGAGGGCCATAGGTATCAGAGTATCTTCTCAGTTTCGGCATTTATATACACCAGGTACCACGTTATCTATCCCGTTTCCCGACTAGTCTATTCATAACTGGACCATCCCATTCTTGGAACAGGGATCCTCATCAAAATGGCCGACTTAGGATACAGGGGAAAATACCAACATATTGTTTCGTTTTGTGTTTACGATAATAGGGGATGAATTATAGAGGTATTTTGAAGGAATTTATACAGAGTTCGTAGAAACTATAATTAAATCTAGAATACCGTATGCACAGTTCTTAAAGTATTGAAAGCTTTTAACGTTAGTTTCAGAGTAGTTTGTTTACCGCAAGCAGCCCTGCTAAGCATTTGCATCATAATCACTTATGACCGGTATTCTCTGCTTGAATAAGATGACTTTTAACTGCCTCCGTGGTAGAGGGGTAAAACGTATAAACTTTACATCTCAACTACTCACACAGTGTTCCAGTCCCATCCTATTTGTGCAAAAATGTTTATTAATTGGGGTACCTAAGTGTTAGCATGCCTCTTTCTTTTAAACGATGTGTAAGAATATAGCACAATCAAAGACAACAGAACAGGAGCAAAATGCTAGAAGAATAAAGGAAGACTCCTAAATGTCAAAGCTTAAAATATAGCAGCTCATAAAAAACACCCATGGTTAAAATGTCACAGGTTATAAACGTGGGAAAACGGAAGCGATGGATTGTAATGTATTTTTAGTTTATTTTGTTTGCTTGACCTTTGCCCGTGATTGCCAGGAGAGTAGATTAGGGCCAACTTGCCTTTGATCATTTTTAAAAGCTGTTAGCTGATATTTCAGTTCATAGGCTAGCCTTGTATTCAACTTAGACTGTTTTGGAAACGGACTTTGGACCTACATCCTGGTCATTTTATCGTCTTAGATTTTCGTATAAGGTTCTGATGAACAAAATTAATTCATTCCTCCTTTAAGTCCAGTCTCTGGAATTAGTTACTGTTGTGTTCAGATATATTTTGAAAGGAATCATTTATTTTAAAAATTATTAATTGGAATTACAAAGTACTCACTGCTATTTTGGACAAAATCACTATTTGGGAATTATTCTATGTTCATTCATTCATGAAGAATAAACGTTAAAAATGTACTACTGAAATGAAAAGGATATGTTGATTATTTGAACAGTTAGAAACCCGATGAAACTCTCTCGTTGCTGATTTTGGCAGAATACAAACAGCAATCACTCCAAAATCTGAATCGTCACTTGCACAAAAATCAAATGATAGTGTAGGGTAAATATTGTTGCATCTTGTATGACGAACGTATTCTGTTCAAGCAATCTCCAGATTTATATAGGTGTTGCAACAAAGCTTTAGATCACCAATTGTACTGCTACCAGTAAGATCATATACTTTTATCCTGACATTTACAAGCTGTTAATGAAATATTTGCGAAAGAAACGTTATAAATATTGTGGAAGAAAAGAGTATCCATATCATACCAGATCCTCTTTTATCGAGTCAGAACAGACCAAAAATAAACTGAATAATTGCCTACCTAAAAGCTTTATATCGTCTGTATAAAACAACGATTTGAAAAAGCAATGATAGCGTAAACAACACCGTAGAATTCATATGCAAACGATAGTTCTCCTCAATAATGGAAACTGTTCAATGGTACTGATGCCATGACGACAGGCATGTCGACTGGAGAGAACATCAAAATTGACAATTCCAAAGATGCAAGCAGTGCGTTAACGTGATATAATTAAATGCAGAAAATGATAAGATCTTAGAAAACAATCAAGAAAGAATTTCTTGCGAGTGTAGAAAAAGTGTGAGAAAGAGATCAACGTGCAGTCACAAGGAAAATCGCATTTTATCTCAATTTTAATTTGAAACAGAATAACACTATCATAAATTGTTTTGATTTAAAAATGCTAACACTTGAACGAAAAAGTTTATACCTTTTATTCGGCTTCAGACTATAAAGAAACAAGCATGATTATCAGACAAAATAAAGTAGAATTATTACAGAAAGCCCCATGACTCGTCTCAAAGGTTTTTAAACGAGTAAATATTTTATGGTAAAGTAATCAGGAGCTGTGTTAATTTTTTACGATGTGGAACATTACTTGAGAAAAATGCTAAATAGAAAACTGAGAGTTTGGCTCTGGAAAAGTTCAGTTTGATTTATCAGTTAAAACGAAAAGAAAATGGATGATATTTCGTCGTACAAAATTGGCTTCACATAACCAGGCATGATTCATAATGAACAAAAACAAAATACAAAGTGTAATTGACATAATGTTTGGAAACTTATACATAAAGATACATACTGGGGCTTAGTAGCATACAATGTTTAATATTTCATGTAGAAAGATGTCAGCCAATGAGAGGAAAATCATACTCAAAATTAGATAAATATTAAATTATGTTCAAGATAAAACATGCATGTATTAATGTTCAAAATGCAAATGCATCGTTTCTTATAACGTAGAACTATAATACATCCACCAGTAGGCCACCCGTACAGACCACAAGAACATAACGTGGACAGATATGACTATTGGTTTCAAAGATGCCCAAAAGGATTATAACGTTGATAAATTTGAAGATGAATGCAACTAATCTGTGAATGTATATGAAATTCTAGTCACAGTCAAAAGATCAGAGAGAGAGAGAGAGAGAGAGAGAGAGAGAGAGAGAGATGGATATGTTAATAATATCTGCAGGAGACAAAGTTCATTCTTGATGAATAAAGGATTTTGTCAAGATTGGTATCGTCTCACGTGAATAAGCATGCCATGACAAGATTGGTATCGTCTCAAGTGAATAAGCATGCCATGACAAGAGTGTTTGCAAGCAGTGCCTAAATAATATAAATACTGAATTAAAATGACTAGAGCCCAAAGGATCATTTTAATCAAGTACATAACGCAACATATGTAATGCCTGAAATGAGTTCCATTGCGAGATACAAAAACTACCATCTTCAGTATGTTTTTAATGTGATTTTCAAATGATAATGTTACAATAAGCAAATGCAAATATGACATAAATCATTAATATACAGAAAATATCTAAATATATACCATCCGGATTTTTCTTCATTTTAAATCAGTTTGCAAAGTCTATAAGCCTACAATTATACTGGGAAAACGACTGCATACAAATCTATTATGAGCAATTTCCAAAATAATTGCAGAAACTTTATGCGAGAACTTAGAAACGCTGTTTAGATGATATTCATTAAAAAAAGATGAAATGTATTTAATTCCACAAACATAGGTCGCATTTGTGAGAAGGAAATTTTAGACGAAGTAACAAAGAAGCTAGTACCACTGCTAAAAATTAACTACAGACGTCCAAAATAGTTACCAGTCCTTATCCACGATGTTTCTGGCTACGATTCTCACTATTTTATCAAGACCTTGGTGAAACACGCCCAGGATCAAAAAGTAATAAAGATACCAAATAACAATATGAATTAATTGTCGTTTAGAAAGGGTTTTGTTGTCAATAGTTTTAAAAAGGATTATACAGAGGTGATCATAATGGGCTCTTATATTAATAGGACGATCATTTTAGAACAACTTGCAAAGAATTAAAACAATCATAAACGTACTACAACATAACTCATTTTAAAGAAACCAAAAGATACAGTGTTATAATCATGAAACCAAAATATCTGAGTAAACACTTTTATATGCATGCATTCATGGGTGACGTTAAAAAGACCACCAACTGAGAAATTTGATTCTGCTTTCTGAGGCATAACCTATGATAATTGCCATATTTAAAATATGGCATGAGTCATTTCAATTGTATCTCACAAGGTGATCTGTATCACAATGTCGTCAAGAAGATACTTTAATATTGTATGATATTTTTGCAGACTTAAGGAATATCTGCATGCATAATTACGAACTAGATACAACTCATTATTGCAGAGCACATGAGATAGCTGACATTACTAGTTTGAAAAGTAAAGTAGAATTAGAATTACTAATATACTATGATATGTTTCCGTTGATTGCATCAGGACTTGAGGACGAATAAGCATAATGCCAATTAGATACGTTAACGTAAAGTGTGCTACTACCTGGACAAAGATGGATTAATACAAAATTATGGAACATACGACCTGTCAGATTCAGTGTCATTAATTATGTACCTTGCAGTAAACATCTGTATAGCTGGGACTATCCATTAGCACCTGTAAACAGAATTCCACAAGAATGTGAATT
This sequence comes from Megalonaias nervosa, assembly GCA_016617855.1. Lineage (NCBI taxonomy): Eukaryota > Metazoa > Mollusca > Bivalvia > Unionida > Unionidae > Megalonaias > Megalonaias nervosa. The sequence goes on along the minus strand of JAECUM010021559.1, from coordinate 8,603 downwards.
GTCACCATCACAGAAGAAATTCATAGAACGTAAAATGGGCACCATATCTTTAGTACCATCGTTATTGTGCACGTTGTAAAACAAACAGAGATACGCGATATACTATCTTAGGTGTTATATTGAATTAGATTGGGCACTAAAGAAACCAAATAGAGCCGTATTATTACATCAAGAACCATTTCTAAAACCTTAATTTGAATAGAATACTATTCTGAGGCAAAATGCAAATCGATGACTTTCAAAAGGATCTCGTGAAGCTTATGAATAATTCTGTGTTCAGTAAACAAAGAAACTTCACTTAAGAGAACGAATGTAAAAATTGCATACTGACGAAAAGTATATTTCAGATATCAAAAGGATGAAATATTTGCAGGAAAACAATCTTAGAAAATGATTTTGTGTGAGTTTAAACAACAAGAAATTCAAATGATCCAAACCAATTCATGGTGTCTCTATAATGTTAGAGGTAAGTTAGTGTCTGACGTACGACATCTACTACAACACGCTTAAAAAACTATTATGGTGTGAAAATGAGATGCAGATTCATTGCGTTCATGTCAAGGCAGATAACTTGTGCAATGCCATAAAGAAGAGCATTCAGTGTGATGATACAAGTGATTTCAAGAATGATACTATATTCGGCGTTCCATGAATGAAAAACAATATAACACTACCTTTCAAAGGCATCAACAAATGTGTGATACAAAGGAATCTACAATTTGAAATGAATAAGGACCGTCCTGTTAACCAAACTGTAAATCACAGAAAATGAATTCAATGACATATTATGATGTTATGATAGTACGAGATATTTAGCTGAGAACACAGGTACACTTCCATATGCTTATAATAATGTTTGAACTTAAGGAGTTTAGTGTACTACTTTGAAAGCAAACTGATATTGCAACGTCATTAACAGTTTATTTATATATTTATTTATTTTATTTCAACATTCCATCTATCTTGTCTATCAGAACCACATTTACTGCATTGTTTTCCTCAAACATATTTTCCAAAGATTTCTTATCTTTCGAGAAAAAGACAACTAATGTTTGATTATAACCGATTATAATAGAATGTCTATTTGTTTTGTGATCTATGTGCCTAAAATCATGAACTGTTGCAATGACAAGACTGTTTCACTCTTTTGTCCTACTTCTCTGTATAATTCCTATCCATGTTCGCTGTATTTCATTTTCTATCCTTAGATGAAATATTATAGACTATTTTTCCGGCTTTTATTTACCAGGTCGGCATGTATTCCTAGTTTAAAGGCATGTAATGACATTTTTTCGGTTGTTCCAACCAAGAATGCATATCACTAGGTAACAAAAATATACAGCTGCAACCACAAATATAGTTAAATCCAGCTTGTTTATATAAAATATTACCAAAATCTTAGTGTGATATTTTCACTTAAGTCAAAGCCTTGCTCATCTACAACCAACTTTTCAAGCAACATTATAATAATGTCATGAACAGAGGAAACAGACTATAAATTTTCTATTCTGAACTCGATCACCTAATATGCATATTATATGAAAGCTGATTTTTTAATTCAGTTTCTTCAGCCAGCTACGTAATTGCAGTAACGTTTGTAAGTATTTGACGCATCAGCGGTCAGTCAACAGTTTGTTTTATATCTGAAAGTTTACGTCAAACATCCGTGTCAATTTTACAAACTCTGGTACGCTTTAATCTGCTAAATGCCAACAAGGTATTCTACATCCAGTTATTGCCATCCATCCTTTCCAGTTTAGTCGATTTTGACAAAATTTAATATCATTGTGCTCTGTACCTATTGGTTGAACGATCATGTCAAATTTTAAAGTGTATTTATCAAGCAAAATGTTGAATGGCTTGCATGTGAAATAGTTGTTCCGTGTTGTAAATTGTTAACTCTTTAAATATTTGCTTAATGTATTAGGTGCCTTGGGCGTTAAACAGAGTTGCAGGGCAAGAGCAAGGCATAATGCTTGCTGTTTTGAAAACTCTGATGTCCATTATTTAAATGCTACACATTTTCATACAACTAAATGACTAGCACGTACTTTTTACATGAACTTGGTCGCTTTGCTAACGTGTTTTTTTTTTGTTGTTGGTCGGATATAGCCCGTAATATATTTATTTGTATTGGGTTGAGATGCAGATATACCAAGTTCTAGTGTACAAGAGCTCTGTCGTAACCATAATTGTATTCAGTGGAATAACTGCTCAATTATAGCATATATATCTGCATATAGGGTTAAGTGGCCTGGAAATGTTTGCAAAAATGTTTTTGAGATCGTATGGTATTGACGGAAAAAAAATAAATGAAGGTGAGTAGGGCAGTACTATAAAAATAAAGTGAGAGATAGAATTTTGTCTTAAAGGCTCACCGCAATGAAAGATTTCGTATATTAGCTTTAAAATAAATGTTCTTTGTCTTCAGTGTTATCAATGTAAAGCGTGAATGCTTTTCATTGGTTTTGTTCTTATATCATTTCACGTTAATATGGTTGTTTATTCAGTACACTTTCATTTGTTTAAAGTTTAATCTCATGATTCTACTGTCCTCACCAGGTTTGTTTTTGACGTTTGCCTTATTTTGTGTGCGAGAATTTCATTCGGTTCAAAACAAATAATTAATAGAAAGAAGACTTTATACTTTTAGCCTAAGATATCGACAAAAAGTTGAACTATAGGAGCCAAAGCAAGGGACAAAGTTATGCCAACATATTTTCAGTTTGCTGGATGTCAAGACCCAAAGTGTTTCATTCAGTTTACATTTTGCCAAATGCTTTTTCAGTTCGCTTTCATTGCAGCGAATTTCCAATATAGCACAAAAGAGTTGACGATAATTGTTAGCTTTTTGTTTCGAGAGAAAGATTTCACTATTTTCCATTTCTTTTTTAAAAAGACAAAATTATGCATGTTGGCTTAATCGCCAGACACATATGTAGTTGAGTTGTTCAATCCTAAGCCATATAATGTCAGCTTCTTGGCATATATTCAAACACAAAATGAACCTTAAAGCACAATTACATAATTAGATGCGCAGGTACATAGTACATGTTTATTTTGTTCTATGTCTTCATTCAGATATCGATATTTTGACCCATAATCTGGCGCATAAGTTAATCGTCGTTTACAGACTTGGAAGAACGTTCTTTGACAACGCATTATAAATGAACGAAAGAAGAACTATTGATCGAAGAACAGAAGATGTTTTTGTTATGCATGCTGACCAAAGGTGGAACAAAAATCATAAATGATTGAAAATTCATAAAGAACTGTAACCAGTTAGAAAATAACGAATTGCTATTAAAACAGTTTAATTAAAGACAACAAAAAGCAAAACAACAAACGTGGGCACGCGGTCGTTTTTGGCTGCAGAAACCCTCTCGGAAGAAGACTAGTGTTAGAGTGTCTCTTTTTTTAATTTTTTTCCCCTTTTGAGGTCATGATAATCGCCACAGCCTCCATCAACCATGACTTGGCAAGTAAGCAATATACTATGTGCAACCCGTGGATGATTAGCACTAATAATCCACGAAAGTGACTAAAACGAAGACAAGTTCTTGAGGCTGTTTACTGTTTGTCAAGCGGTTACTAAGCAGCAGTGCTGAATCAATCAGTACTTCCAAGCTCTATATAGTATACTGCGTATCACATGAGCATAATCATGACCGGTGAAGATAATGATCAGTACAGTTTAGCGTTCGAGAAAATACAGAGAGAAATAAGCTTTTTTGATTCAATTTAGCAAAATATTTTTCGGTGAGTTTAAATTAAATCGAAATAAATACAAGCTATTCCATCTGCGCCGGATATAACAAAATCTGTTTTGCTAATATAAGAAAATATCTGGAATATTTCTAGTGAACATGGTGGCATATCCAGTTGACCTAAAATAACTGTTCAATGACTATGTGTACTCACCATTATACGGGACCATGTGTGGATATGCATAAAAATATCATAAATAGTAATTTAAAATGGTATATTTTTCGATATTAGCTGAAGATGGGGAAGGTTCACTTGCGTGGTTCTTTTTATACAAAATGTTTAACTTGAAGTACGTGGCTTTTCGTTTACTATCTTCACACAGACAGTGGTCTTGAAAGCTAGAGCGTCGTGCCGTCAAACGAAAAATTGCTGATTCGAGTCCAAGTTTCAAAGAAACATTTTCTCTAAATAAGTAGGAGACGACCGACTCGTAACTGGTGAAATGTGATAAATAAAGTAATTTTGATGATGCAAAGTCGACGTCAGTGATGGATACATGGCACGCATAATTTTTGCATCGAATCTAAAATTTATATAGACTGCACATATTTGTCTGACTGTAAAACCTCACATCGATCAGCTTACAATTAGTTCCGCGCCAATAATTTCAAAGAACTAATTCAAAAGCACAGCTTGGACGGAGAAATCTCTTGTTATATTAAGAATTGCGGTGACATTTATATAATGGCAAAAATCAGATTGACTCTCAAATTGTTTGAAGGAATATATGGTTTCTAAAAGTAGCATTATTCTACCATTTTATTCATTGCTGTCACTTGAAAATATATCAGAAAAAGATAACTAGCACGCAAACAAAGTTTGGTCCTCTTTCGAATGCAAAAAACCCACGAGTGACTGTCACGATCTGTATCTTATGTGCTGTTGTTCGCTGATGTGTACAAGCTTGATCCTGCGCATTACTTGTCATCACCAGGAATGACTTAGGATGTGTTGTTGTCAAACCAAAATCAAGTTGGAATGGCTCACCAATATTGACCAACATCCATTTATCCAGCTATTCTTTCGTGGCGAGATTTCTATGGCAAGTCAGATAGTTGGTGAGTTTCAGTGGATTCATCCCACACACATTGGCGTACAAAGACACGTGAGCGATTACAACATCAACAGTGACCACAACTACTTCTTTGAAGTTGATTTTAGAATACCCGAAACAATTACGTGATGTACACAACGAATATACGCTGGCACCAGAATCTTTGTCGGGTCATGATACGTGGTTGCCCCCGTATCAGTGCGAGATCGTTGACGTTAATATACTGTATGTACTAAGCTACTACCAAATCTTATGACGAAAACAAATTATGTGCTGCACTTACGAAACCTCCAGTTATATCCGCGACTTGGTATGCTTGTGACCAAGATCTATTGAGTGCTTGAATTTCGCCAGCACGCTTGGCTGGCACCGTATATCCAAAATAAATACGGATCTGATAACTAACACCACAAATGGCTTTGAGAAGGACTTTTCCAAGCTCACAAACAATGCTGTGTTCGGAAAAGCAACTCTGGAGAATCTGCGCAAATGAATTCGAGTCGACCTTATCCGTGATAGTGAACAGGACAAACTTCGAGAACTCCTTCGCTCATTTGGCCTTTGAGTCTAGGAACGTTTTTGTTGTTGGACCTGTTGCCGTTCACAGTTACAAAATTAAAACTCAAGCTGACAGAACCAATCTATGTTGGTTCGTCCGTGTTGGACTTGTCAAAGCTGTTATATATGAGTTAAACTATGACAAAATCAAACCGTTTTACCAGGATCTGGTCAAGACGCTGTACCCGACACAGACTCGTTGCTAGTGCATATTACAACCAATGATGTGTACGCGGACATAGCTGAATGTTTCTCGTCAATGAAGATGAAAGCAGCGATTATCCGAAAGAACATGGCGTTGTTTAGTAACACAAATAAAAAGGTTGTTGGCAAGTTCAAAGACGAATGCTCTGGCAAACCAATCGATAAGTATCTGGGACTGCGACCTAAAATGTACTCGATTCTCGTTGGTGGCTCTGAGAGCATTTAAAAGGCCAAATGTTTTCCGCGGGTTATTCTGCAGAAAGGGTTCAAACACGACATGTGCCTGTAATATCTTAAGGACCTACGTGAATTAACGCACACGGCAATTATGATACTGTGTCAGAAACATCGCATGGGTGCCTGCCGATGCACTAAAGTGTCCTTGTCACCATTTTATACCAAGCGATGGATACTCTCCGACGGAATCACCACTTACTCGTTTGACATCATACTATTGTAAATCAGCTTAACGCTGACATGCCAACATGTTAATACAAATCTTGGTGATAGTTGCGTATTTGCTGGAACAGCTTGCTATTCCACTCACACAAATGCTTGGCTTAGTGGCTTTTGCTACTGGTTCATTATTAGAACCCAAACGGTAACTTGTTGGTTGTCTTGGAGTATCGATCAGTTTCAAAATCGTAAACACATCGACCGATCTCACTGGGTCAATGATACGATGTTGTCCACCTTATAACTCTCCAGGTGCATACAGATACCGAACAAATTTTGTTTCCGAGTGCTGACAACGGTGCCAGCTGTGAAATCATTTTCTGAGTAAATGTAAGTCTTTTGCTCAATTGCATTAACTGATGTCAATCCAATCGTGCACGTAATTTCATTGCTTAGTCGTGTTATCCATTCGTGAAAACGCTCAACATCTTGTGTATTTTGACTCGTATGGACTTGCACCACCAGTTGTAGTTGCTAACTATTTAACTATTTAACCAAGCACAATAAGCAACCGCTGTTTTATTAAACTGTACTAGTACAAACTTGGTTGGATGATCCCCAAATGCAGTCATCTTGTTCTTGAAGGTTTGGGTGCACTTGATCGTTCAAAAATCCAGCAAGCACGTATAGATTTCACATTAAAGTACGTTTAATAATATACAAATGCCTATTAGCATTTACAGAGTTACTCAGCTGGACGAGATGTTGACTTAAATGAGTGTGTGTATGCGTGTGTGTGTGTGATTTGGATTTTTAATGTAACTTGAACAATTGTTCAATCATATCGCTACGATGTCTGCAGTGATGTAGTTTATAGTGATGTCTAGCACTGGGGCATCATGCAGCAGACATGTAGCATCATGTCCCACCCAATCAAATTTTCCGGACACTAGGCCGACTAGTCCTAACACCAGCCTCTTAATGCTGAGAGCCAAGCAAGACAGCTGTAAGTATCATTTTTATTAGTCTTGTGTGCGAATCTTCTGGGGTTCGAACCAGCAACCTCACGCATCCGAGGCTGACGCTGTAACCACTTAGGCCACCGGAGCGGTCCTTAAATGAGTACACTGTCGTGTTGTTGGCTTTTATCCAGGTGATCTTGTGATTTTTGTAGATCACACTGGCAAACTAAAAACCTCAAAGGAAGACATTCGAGATTTTATTGTCAAGTTGAAAGGCGATATTGCAAAGAACCTGGCTGAAATATTGTATCAATGTTGTTGAGACTACGTTAAAAAACACACAAATACAAAGATTATTAACGTACCACCACCGCCACGTGTAGTAACGTCATTTAAACCATAGCTAAGTCTGCTGGCCAAATTAAGAGAGAGACAACCACTGAACATAAAGCATGAATTGGTCAAATTGTTCTTTATAATGTAAGTAGTTTTGATAAACCAAAATCTCAAATCTTAACAGTGCGTGAGTCTGGATGGTATTTATATATCGTATAAGGTTATTGTAGAGGATGGAGTCAATAACAGCACTGAAAAATAATCATTCTGGTCCACGAGTAGTAACAGGTGACGAACTTGACAGCAGTACTCCAAAATCTTTCAGATATACAACATCAATATCATTGACAGCTAAAGACCAAATTCAGTTTGAAGCATTACATATCTATCTATATGGCTAGTTAACCGTTTTGTTGGTGCTTATGTTTAAGATTAGATTTATTTTATAACGTGATGGATTCTGACAGTGGTGATAAGGTTCCGGAATTTACCGACGAGGCGTTAGACCGATTTGTAGCAGATTAACATTGATGATAATTTTGTTCCACTTATCGACGAGTATCTGCGCCAGAGTGGTATTACCAGACCCTCGTGCACACTCAAATATAATTTTGTTAAGCACCAAATGCAAAATTTCTCCGACATTGTTTCAACATTGATGAAGTAGAATTCACTGCTGAACTCACTCCGGTTACCTTTATCAACGAATATGTAAAGGTAGCAGTGTTTTAACGAAGACGAGAACGATCGTTTCAAACGTTTATAGGAGTTCAACCAGTATATTTTAATGACCGTAATGTTAAACCCCAAGACCATACAACTGTAAAAAATTTAAATATTCTTCAGACAGAGATTTTCTATAATTGTATGGCCGTTGTGTAAGTAAAAGAGAATAGTTGTTTAGAAGTGTGTGTGCATATTGCATCTGCACGTTATGAATTTCGACAGGGTCTTCATGCCGTGCAATTGTAGTATGCATTTACATTAGTAATAGACGAACTATGATGGAAAACTCAATGTAACCGACGTTAAAAAAAAATAATCGAAGCATAGCAACAGTTGCGAAATGAAGTCACTCAGAGCTGATAGTAAAATACAAACGTGCTTGTTTGGTCGTAGGTGTTATTTGTGGTCTTGCTGCAGCAACAACTGTTTGGTCTTCGTGTGACAGGAGTCACAGCCACAGCAACCACCACAGATGTACCATTCGGAATTATTGTTGGGACTATATCGATAGCAACGGTGTCTCTGGTGGTACTAGCAAAATTAATTTCTATACGGTTACATTTACGAATACGTGTCTATTCAGAACTGCTTGTAGCGGT
>JAECUM010021558.1:0-27969 GCA_016617855.1 Megalonaias nervosa | reverse complement strand
CTATTGGTTGAACGGGAAAAGGAAATCGACGCCTTTTGCAGTGCCAATAATTTGGAGAGAGCCAACAGATCACATCAGCAATTGTTACTTCTGCATGGTGCCTCCAGTTGGGAAAGATGTGTCAAAGAAGAAAAAGTGGATTGTGCATTATTCAAACATTCCATAAGCTATATGCCCAGTACCCGAAGGAGAAGGACTGCCTGTTCCTGATGCACCAGAATCATTCTCACTTGAGTCAGACGAGGAAGAAGAAAAGAATGAAACTTCTAGTCCTGAACCATCAATGTCACATGACCCATATTTTCTCCCATCCTCCTCCTCTGAACCACACCTCATAACACAAGGTGAACTGAATGACCTTGTCAGGGAATTGGAACTATCTAAGAGTAAGGCAGAGCTGTTGGGCTCCAGACTACAGCAGTGGAATCTCCTGGCAGGTGATGTTAGGGTTTCCATGTTCCGTGACAGTCAAAAGGTTCTTGTCCCATTCTTCTTCATGGAAGGTGATCTTGTAGCCTGCGACAACATCGATGGTGTGATGGCAGCCCTTGACATCGTTCATGATCCAGATGAGTGAAGACTTCATTGATTCATCGAAGACGAGTCTTAAATCTGTTTAGCTGCATAATGGCAATGTTTTGCCATCAATTCCAGTTGGTCCTGCAGTCCATATGAAAGAAACCTATGAAAACATGAAAAAACGTTTGAGGTGCATAAAGTATGACCAACATCAGTGGCAGCTTTGTGGCGATTTGAAGGTTCTTACTCTCTTGCTTGATCTGCAGACTGGATACACAAAGTACTGTTGTTTTCTCTGCCAATGGGTTAGTCATGCGAGAGATTCCCACTACATCAAGAGAGATTGGCCACTTCGACAGTCATTGGAGCCTGGGAGGAAAAGTGTTCATCATCCACCACTTCTTGAATCAAGGAAGATTTTGTTACCACACTTGCACATCAAGCTGGGTCTGATGAAGAATTTTGTCAAGGCCATGGACAAAACACAAGCAGCTTTCAAGTACCTCCGTGGAAAATTTCCAAGGTTAAGTGAAGCTAAGATAAAAGAAGGTGTCTTTGTTGGTCCTCAGCTTCGTGAACTTCTTCGAGATGATGCATTTGACCGTGCACTGCGTGGCAAGGAAAAGACGGCATGGAAAGCTTTCCAGTTAGTGGCAACAAATTTGCTCGGAAACAACAAGACAGACAACTACAGGGAGTTGGCGGGGAACCTGCTCAAGGCATACAAAAGCCTTGGTTGCAACATGTCACTAAAGATACATTTCTTGCACTCTCATCTAGATTTTTTTCCACTGAACTGCGGAGGAGTGAGAGGGTCACGGCGAGCGATTCCACCAAGACATTGGAACAATGGAGAAATGCCATCAGGGCTTGCAGACTATTGCAGGACAGTGACAAGAGATGCTCCATGTAATGAATACAAGAGACAAGCCAAGATGCGCCGAGTATACACTGAATAAGGACTAAACTATGTACTTATATATACATAACAGTTTTTTGCAATTTGTTTCATAATAAATTTTTATTTATATAACCCTTTTGCCGTTTTTTGAAAGGGTTACGTGAACAGGACATGTGAAATATTATCATGTACAGCATCCTTAAACACATGAAAGACCTTGGTTTACAATTTATGATTTAAACTCTATCTACACAATATACATAGATGTAATATCTAAAAACTGAAATATCTTGGAAACAGTAGACAATCAGTTGTTTTGATTGTCGTATTTCAATTCAGCACATCAAAATCCATACGAAATAGCACATTTTATCTTTGAAGCAGAAGACTTCTAAAAAATGGTAGACCAGTATCAAGCATGTCTGTGTGTCTAGACTCTTGATATATCAAGCATATGCATGTGTCGGAACTCTTGATATATCAAGTATATTGATGTTTCTGGACTCTTGGTATTTCAAGCAAATTTTTTAGTCTTGACTATTTGGTATGTCAAGCACATTTATGTGTCTGGACTCGTGGCATTGCATGCATATGTACGTGTTGGTATATCAAGCATGTCTATGTGTCGTGACTCTTAGTACATCAAGCATGCTTTCTGTCTGGACTATTGGTAAATCAAGTATATATGTTTGTGTCGGGATTCTTGGCATATCAAGTATGTCTATGTGTCGTGACTATTAGCACATCAAGCATGCCTTTCTGTTTGGACTGTTGGTACATCAAGTATATGTATATGTCGGGACTCTCGGCATATGAAGCATGTCTATGTTACGTGACTCTTAGTATATCAAGCATGCTTTTCTGTCTGGACTATTGGTATATTAAGCACGTTCATAAATCTGAAACAGTATTTAGAGAGTTTTTTTTATTATTTACGAACTCATTAATATGAACTGGGCCTAAACCATACATTATTTTAAGTCGTTCTAGAGTACAGACAAAATTACAGTATGCGGCTTTTGCAACCACAAACTAGAGTGTTTGTATTTTATCTGTATTTGTTTCACCACACAAAACACGCATGAGGACATAAATTGAAGCATGCTACAATAAATGTATGATATATTGCTTCTGTACCTTCATGAGTATTTACCTATACGTTTAAAGAGCTTTTATTTATCTTACATCATTTTTCCTGGTATTCTTCGACTGTACAGTTATCCCAGGTAACGGATTTTACTGGTGTTGATTCATTCGCTTATGCTTTGCATAAAATGTTTCAATATCAACAATCAGTAGCCACCACTACCAATACTCTCACCAACACTATACAGAAACGGGCTAATGATCAGATCTTTTTATTTGGTGGGAGTGGGATGGATCACAACTATGTATTTTGGGGGAATTGATTTAAATTTCCATTTTACAAAATCTTATCATTTGATTGCTGTAATAATTACGTATTCATTTGTAGGAATATTATTATGTTATTATTATGTTATTATTAACAAGGGCGTAGCATCTAAAAAGGATAAAAATTTGCATGTTTATCTAGGAAATACTCAAATTAAAATCTCTTGACGTTAAATAAAAGCAAAAATACTGACAAAAATAGGAAGCAGACATTTTAGATCATATTTGTGGTCTTCACATCAACTGGCAATTAAAGCATATGCAGCTATATGAAGTATTTTTTAACATAACTTTTGGTTAATTTGTACAAGAATTAAGTGTGATTGTGTCATTTTTTTTGGGGGGGGGGTCGTTGGAACTGTATATGCTTTGAGAGCAGGTTATAGATTTATGGGAGGTGATGGCTTTTTGTGGAATTTTAGATGTTTTAGTAAAGAAAAAGATAAATGGAAGTTCAGAAAAAAACATAATAAGTAAATTCGAGCAAAGTTTATAAGTAGTAAGCGAGGGTTAGAGAATGCCGGTGCAATATTGCGTTTGCAATTTAAAACTTAATTTCCCTGTACGAAAACATTTCTGGACAACTGCTATTTTTAAACACAAAAGCAGCCCCAAGGTCTTGGACCATAGTGATATGCCATTGCTGCACCAGTTAACAATTTTTATTATTTTTTTTAAATAGCGTATAGGTATATGATAATATTTCTACACCACTACTATATTCATATTAAACAAAATACCCTCGAGTCCATGCAATGACATGAAACGCAAAGGAATGCGGGCCAAAAGCAAATCTCGTATCTTTGAATGTGTTTCCGGTCTTGCGAACCACAACAGCAACTCAATAAATGATGCATCCGAAAAACATTTATTGCAGCATATTACAATTGAGCTAGCCAAATGCACTTCTAAGGCCCAATATGAATTACTTTTGAAGTCATTCCAAGTCGTATTAGTCTTAGAATGGTCACAACACCAAAGCAATAGGTCTATCTACTTCGACACTGACAAAAGCACTAACACAAGATACCAGATTGTCTGGTTATTGCAAACCAGTCAACCAAAAAAGAAATGACAGAAAGAAAATCCTGTGGAATAATAATTGACAAGGTCACTCCCTCAATAAAGCAGAGCGGTACTCTCTTTGAGGGATTCCTCATTCTCAAATCAAGTATCAGAACATCGCGCAAGTCACGTGCGACACCCGCTGCCTGTGCTGCCATTTCCTCATTTTTTTCATGAGTACGCGTCAACGAAAATACACCACTAGCAACAAAATGTAACGATCTCCTACAAATCATTGAAAGTGCCCTTTTTCTTGATTGATAAATGTGTTTGGAAGGGAAACTGTGATTGGGTCATTTAAACAGTATGAAAGGGCACGTTGGGTCACAGTGACAAGACAATTTTATTCACCCTCATAGTGATAGAGTAAGTGGGTTCATGCACATGAGTAGTTAATGGGGACGATATAGGATCACATAGGGTCTAATGTTAATTTTGGGGTTTTTACTATAGGGTCAAAATTTATTTTTATCCAGGTGGTGTCTTAGCCTGTTGTTTATAATTGTCTCCATGATTTTGCATATGATATTCGTTAAGGAGATGGGTCGGTATGATGTTACAGTTTTTGGGTCCTTTCCTGGTTTGGGTATGGCTATGACTATTGTTTGTTTCCATTATGTGGGTATGTCTCCTGTTGTCCATACCAGGTTGATCATATCAAGTATTATTGTTTGCATATTGATTGGAAGGTGCTTATAGATGTCATAGCCTAGGTTGTCTTCTCCTGGGGATGTGGATTTTTTTTTTATTTAATGGTTTTCTCCATTCTTGAAGATTTAAACTGTAATTTAGTGGTGAGTGGTTGCTAGTTTGATCCGTGGTTTGATCTTTGAATATGTGAGGGAAATCCTTTTCTAAAGCTTGTCGTTGTGACATAAATGTTTGAGTGTGGTTACTGTTGCTGCTGGAGTGTGCGAAGTGTTTTGCTAACTGTTCTGCTTTATCTTGGTTAGTTTCTGCTCCTGTTATTTTTGGTGTTGTTGTTGGGACCTTTCCTCTCATGGCTTTAATTTTTGCCCATACTTCTTTGGAGTTGGTGCTGTGAGTGAGGGTAGAGCAGTAAGCTTTCCATGAGTCGTTTTTTGCTTCTTTTAGTACTCTTCGTACATTAACTTCTTTTTGCTTATAATTGATATAGTCTGAAGCTAGTTTTGTGTGTTTGAAGCGATTGAGGGATTTCTTTTTTTCTTTGATGACAATTCGGCAGTTGTCTGTCCACCATGATATGCTGGTTTTGTTTGTTTTTCCGCTTGTTTTGGGTATACTTTTTTGCGCTGCTTGATTTATTGCCTGGGTAATGTTGTTGTAGTAGTGGTTAGTATCAGTACTTTGTAGATCTTCTAGCTGCATTTTCTTCAAGATTTCTTGTGAAAGATCCCAATCGGCTTTATCTGTTTTCCACTTCTGTATATTTCTTTGTTGCTCCTTTGGACTTTGTAAGTATATGGTAATACATATCAGGAAGTGGTCACTTCCTAGTGTGCTTTGCTGTAGTACCTCCCAGTCCGTGATCTGTGCAATATTTGGTGTTGCTAGTGTTAAATCTATGGCCGTAAATTTCCCGGTGATGGGGTCTATTCTGGTAGGTGTTCCTGTGTTTAGAATTATTAGTTGATTATCCCTTGCGTATTTTTCGATGTTTTTGCCTCTGGTGTCTATATGATTACCACCCCATTCTGTGTTGCGTGCGTTGAAGTCTCCACAGATGATACTGTTTATACTCTTGCCTTTGAATATTTCTATGTAGTTTTGGGTGGGGTTTGCATTATTTCCGCCTGGGTCATACATGTTGTAGATGGTTAGTCTTTTTTGTCCTATTTTGGTGGTGATTGCTTGATGTTCGATGAGAATACCTGGTAGGTCCACGTTGGTATCGATTTCTGTTACATCTGTGATTGTATTGTGTATATAAATGGCAAGTCCTCCTCCTTTTTTCCCCATTGTTCCTCCTTTTATGGAAGTTAACATCGTAGCCCTTTATTTTGGGTAATGCCTTGGTTGCTTCAGTTAGGAGTGTCTCTTGAAGGCACAGGATGTCAGGTTTGTAAGTGGCAGTGTTGATAGCTGATAGCAGTTCACCTTGATTTGAAAATAACCCTCTACAATTCCACTGCCATATAATGAATTTTGTGGCGTAGTTTGCATAATTTGTGTAGTTCGTACCGTTGTTGCTTTCCATTATAGCAGTACGTTGTTGTTTATGTGTTCAGTAATAGCCAGACTGACGAACGCTGTGAGTTATATGTCTGAAGCACGGACGTGAAGGAAAACATCCCCCTTACACCAAATCTAACAATACCCACTCCACCATCAATAATATGGAACGCGCGGACATAAAAGAAACACTTACGTTCACTTTTTTCACCTACAAATACACTTTATTACCACTCCTACATATAAAAAACCCCCACACAGATTCTCTTACAAGTCAGGGAAAGGAATTGTTTATGGCACACTTCTTTTTTTAACTTACAGACAAACACACAAAGACAAATATTTAGGCAATTTGACTAGTATATCTATTCTAGATTGTTGGTGGTAGCCCTGAAAAGGGCTGTTTTGTTGAAGGGGGTTATGGCAATCTCTTATCGTCTAAGATTGCGTCCCCGTCTGGCTGCAGGCTTTCCCACAGGATAAGGTCTGCTTCTGCGGAAGGAGAAGGAGAACTCTTTCGAGTCCACACGGCAGTCTAAAAAGCTTCTGTCTGGCTCCTGCTGTTGTTGCCGCTGCTGTTGCTGTTCTCTTTGCTGTTTCTGAAGTCTGTACTTCTCCATCCATTCTTGCTAATTCTTGATTTAGTCTTTAAAGACCTCTTCTATCAGGTCTTGGGCAACTTTCAGCATCCTGACATTTTCAATCTCATCAGGCTTGAATATCAGGTTTTGCCTGACACGATGTAAATTCACGCAGGCTTCGTTCAGTTTAGCTAAATTAGAAGGCATCTTCATAGGTTGACGAGTCAGCATTGGATGGTCAGACTGGAAACCGCCCCCGCGTTATATGGCTGAAGCGCGGACGCAATAGAAAACATCCTTACGATTTTTGGGAGTCGGAACGCTATATAGCTTATCTCATGGTGAGGATAGAGAGAAATCAAAGAGTATGTATTCACAGTGTTCATTTTTTGAAAACAAACTACCAAGACTTTTTCAAAAGATAACATTTTTATTTAACCAACAAACAAACAACACATCATATAACAATTCATATAATATCAAAGAACACATTTTTGATAAGGTTGACAACGTTGTGAAGTCAAGTTAGACTTCCACGGATGGAAGTCATTAGACCATTGATGTACACTACGTTTCCTAGCTAAAGACAAGAGATATCTATAATGGTCACAAAACCATCAATCTACTTTTTTATCGTTTCCAGAAGAGTCACGATCAAAATAAGTCACTAAATGTTCGAAGGGATATCCAAGACTGCTTTGATGAAGAAAATACGCATAATATTGTCCACACACCATGGAATATGTGCCTTGTAATTTCACATGATTCAAGCGAGTCCTTTGGGTATTTTTTCTCATAAAGTCGATGACATCGTCTTCCAAAGGTGGTAATCCATACGAATCAAAATACTCCACACATGCATCTTTGGGAAAGTAGACGGCTACTCAATGGGTTCCTGGGAGATGACTGTCGTCTGTGTTGATGACATAAGCTTGATGGTCTTTAGGTTTGCGATGAGGCAGTTCATCTTTAGCGCACACGACAGGACTCCAAGAAGCGGTATACGAACTGTTTTTCAATAGGTAATAAAGTTTCCAGGTATCCATTTTATGTTTTGGTTTTATCTTCTTTCACAGGTAATGATAAGTCATCAATTCAATCCTGACGTTTTGCTTGAAAATCACTGTCAAGTAATTGTCTCTTCGCTTCGTCTCCGTACTCTGTGCTAAGAGAGATACGGTGCGATGGATCTCTAGAGCACTCAGTGGAGGGAAAGAATTATCACGCAAGTCTTTATACCACTGATACAACACTGCGTCTTCCGAGATGAGACCCCAATCGTCCGCCAGATAGTCATCCAATGTTTCTTCTTGACTCTTCATCAGGCATTTATCGTGTTGATTTTGACTGTGATGATCGTTTTCACATCCATAGCAATCTTTCTTGGTCAATACTTTAATTTTTTTTCCCGCCAGATGTTTAACAAAATAGGAAACTAAATGTTCTTCTTGTTCTGGCCATCTGGACATAGTCATGTCCTCTTCGTCTTTGTCTTTTTTGGTGGATGGTTCTGCTTCCACGATATCCTCCGATTCTATTTCCAAAGAATTTCTACCATTCAAAGAGGGATAAGAGTTTTCCATAGCTTCTAATAGTCTAGAATGACTTCTATCATACTGTTGATTTATATCGTATTGTCGAATTCTGGATACAGGGTGACGTTCACCGTCTCGGTTAGAGCTTTAGCAAACTGAAGTTCCACACGAATCTGGCCGGATTTTATAGAGTGGAAATGTCCCTCGTCGCTGCCTTGGTCTGAAGTGAAATCAAAAGCTCACAAAGTGTAACCTCCTACATAATCATCATACGTAATGACGTGGCTGGAGTTAGTCCCTAACTGTCCGGTGGCTTCGTATAGGGACAAGTACAACCTCAAGTAATTCTTGTGCTCAAAGTCAGGTTCGAAGGGTCTGGTACACAAGGTCTTGCCATCGCGACTGTTGTCGATCTTGGACACGCCAAAAGTGATGAAAGTTGAAAGGATTTTTTTCGGGGGCTCCGTTGAAGGCTGCATTATCGACGATACCAATGATTAAACGTAAGGGTAACTGTCCTTGGAACAGATGATCTTCAATCACGGATTGTTGTCCCTTGGGAATGGTGAACGCTTTCACTTCCAATCGTCGTATCAGATATCTGGCGGTCGTTCTGCTCAAAGTGTGACTGATGTCGCTTCCCACTTTAGGTAACACTTCCACTCGACGCACGTAAAGTCGGGCTTCTAGGATTTTGGTTTTGTAATCGGCATCAACTGGATCCATCAAATGGAAAGCGGGACTGCTGAGATTCAGTCTGAGACGGACATCCACTCCGTTCAGCAAATACTTCTCTTGCAACTACATGTCCAAATGCAAGCGATCCATTAGCTCTAAGCTCTGCCCATTCTTGATTTTGTTTCGTCTGGCGTTGAATCCCACAATGCGGTTTGGTTCTTTATCTGTAATCAAATCGGTATCATTGAATTTGCCTACCGTGTCAGGTTCCATACCACGCAAGCATCCCGATGGGTGTTCTAAGCGTCTTTTCCGTACGTCAAGAGATTTTCCAGGTATGCTCGGTAAGGGTAAGTATCCATGCTGCTACTGACCAGTTTGTTATTCAAGTACAAATCCACTTCGTTGAACAAGGAATGCATGAAATTGTTGACGGGAGCTACTGGCTCATAATGGATAGAATTTCCAGTCGGACCGAGAACTTTGACTTTCAAGTACAAGTAACTGCTATTCAGATCGATGTAATCTTCGGGCTGTCCTTTGATTTCAAACTCGATAGGAGCTGAATCCGTCAAAGAGGAGACGGAATGAAATTCTACACATTGGGATTCTTGCATCGTCATCATGGTGGGTGGCATGGCAAACAGATCCAGCTCCAACTTGGAACATACGCAAGACTCTCGCTGCATCATATTGTCTCCCTCTGTGATATAATAATCAAAAGCGTCTAAGTCGCGGACGGTTCTTCTTTTCTTGGTCTTTCTATCTCTGAGAGTGTGATGTCCTCTGGAGGGGTGTCTTCGTCGTCGTCTCTTTCTGCCTTGTCCTTGCTGTGGTGTCAGGGAAGCAGGAATACCCGACTCCGCAGAGTCCAGGGCATTTATAGGAGTTTCTCGTCGGCCCAAAACGTCTTTGCCAGTTAAAGCAAGACATTTTTGCCTGGTCTCAGGAAGGTTTCTTTGGCGTTTGTCTGTCGATGATGACATTTTGGAGAAATTATTTGCCGTGTGTCAAAGCGGCATCTTTGAAGGCGTGCAATCCTCGTGTCACCATCGGTTTCAAAACGGGGGCTACCGAACGAAACGCCGATTTCAGCATATCTCCTAAACCATGTCCTCGCTGTCGAGCGACTCCACGATACACTGCATACATCACTTACAAGTCGTTAGAGAATCTTTTTCTAAAATGGAATTTCACCGTGACTTTCCCTTTGGAGGATGTAATATTTTGTCCCAAATCTCTTTTTATAGAAATGTTGACAGTGTCGAAATACGACTTACTGACAGGTAAATAGTGAGAATGTACAAACTCGCGGTGAATGTGATAGGTGTTTCCACCTTCCTTTTCAGCGGCCGTGGCAGAATCCACTTTGAAAGGAATGACTCTCAGTAACGTGCGGATGTGTGTCCCACGACGTTGTATTCCACCACATCGGAGTATACAAACATCAAATTCAATCTTTCGTTCAGTTCTACAGGGGATCTAAAATACTTGTAAAATTCCGCATTGTTGTTAATCTTCGGGTTGAAATTCGGTGCCATGCTTGTGTTTCCACCCAAAATTTCAAACAAACTACGATTAAAAGTGATGGCCAGCGTTTGGCTATCCTTAAATTTCATCAGCAGGCGACCAACCACTTTATGGTACTCGAGGGTGACAGGTTTGTTCTGTCTGGTCAGGGCTTTGCCAAACACTTCCTCGAACCAGGAAGCAATCGTGTCCATGAAATGTTGACAGTTAAAATAAAAGCCTGCGGAAAGTTTAATAGTATAGGTGAAGAATGGTGAATTCTTTACTGGTTCTCTGATGCCTATATACCCGCTGTCATTTATGGCTTGGTGCACTTGTTCGTTCATGATATCGACGTGGAAATGTTTTAAATTTCAGTGATGTTTTTGATTTGTGTGGGATGAATGATTTCGACCAAAGTCACTACCCAATCGGCTTCGTGATCCAATTGGATGGCCTGACGTAATTTGGCCGTGAAACAGCATAATGTATTTTTGGGAAACACATCCATGAAACTGTCACTGGGTAACGTTAAGTAAAATTGGTTATTCATAATTCCAGAGTTCTGCTGCCCGAGGGATCACTGGAGGTCAGAGGAGTATCTAAAAGAGGATTGTTGTTGTTTGGGTGGTGACTGTTGGGAGGGTGACTGACGTTGGACGCAAGACTCCCGTTGTTACCATTAGAGTATTTCAGGGAAGGATCAGGGAGAAGGTAACCGATGCAACTGCTGAGTAAAATGGTCCACAATTGCTTGTCTCCTTGTTGAAAACTCAGATTGCCGATGGCAGCACCGATGACACAATACACCACAAAGATTTGGCAGAAAAAGACGATTTGCGTTTTAGGGACACGATAGCCACAACACACCCACAAGGGCTGCTTTTGTAGATATTGCAGAGAAGAACTGGGTGAAGGAGTGGTCACTGCTGTGGTGGCTGAGGCTGTGTTGAAGGGCATGATGGTCACTTCTTTTTATAGTCGATGATTTGCGAAACGTCGATCCAAGAGTCGAAACGCGACGGATATCTTTTCCAATGTACTCTGACTTCTTCGACACGTTTTCCCACTTTTTGGGTTCTTCGATCGAGAATGGTTTCGATGTCGTACACTTCGTCTTCTTTTTTGGTTACGCGTTGTAACTCGGGTAATTAGAACATTCCTTTTAACACTTCCCCGTTCATGTCTTCCAATTTATAGACGGCAGGATGACAGCCACGCACTCGTGGTCCAGTGACACGAAATGATTCGGTAGTCCAGTTGAGTAAGTAACCTTTGTCGAAAGTGCGTTTGGTTTTGCCATTGCGCACCCAATCTCCCGCCGTCAACACTTCACCTTTCTTGGGGACAGCCACAGTCGGGGACGTACCAAACAGGCGCTCAAAGACGGTTACTTCGTTGTCGAGAGTCACCTCTTGGGGGGGGGGGCACGTCCGATGTTCCGATGGTAAGATTGGTTGTGCGCTTGGACCAGGTGCGGTAGGACGTCCATGTACTTGAGAATGTGTTGATGCGTAATATATTTCCACACACGTTCTTTCAAAGTGAGTTGAAAACGTTCCACAATGCTGGCTTTGGTTTCGGGGTTCTTGGTGGTAAAAAAGTAAATGTCTCGTTTCTTTAATTCTTTTTGGAAAGCTTGGTCAAGAAATTCGGTGCCGTTGTAGGTTTGCCATCAAAGAGGGTGACGACCACTTTATTTCAACACCAATTTGAGGGTTCGAACTAACTCAGTGCTCGATTTGGAAGTGAATTGCATGACGCAGCCAAATTTGGAAAAGACGTCGATGACACAAAATAAATATTTGCACGCACGATTGTAGGTGGCCAAATGAGAGACATCGGCTAAATCGGCTTGCCATTGATGATCTATGCCCTCCACTCGAGTGTGACTTCTGGAAAATTTTCGTCGAATGGGTTTGTGTAAGGTGTACGTGGCTTGTTCTTGTAACCATCGTTGCACTTGAGGTAAGCGGACACTTTTCAGTCGAGTTTTGGCAGCACGATACAAATTCTGAACTTTCTGGTGGAGTCTGAAACTCTTATTCCTCTCCTTTTTCTGTCTTGGTCACTGGAGGTGGTGGTGATGGACTTTTCATCAGGGTCTTAAAATCCACAAGATGGGATGGATCGTAGTAAATGCTGACTAACACATTCTCCATCAGGAATTTTTTATTTTTTTAGTAAGTCACCCACTGTTCACGGATGCTACTCTTTTGTTCGTGTGGTATTTTCTTGGATTGTAATGCTTTGCGTGTCCGACGAGCAATAGGTGTCGAGGAGGAGGAGGAGGATGTCTGAACAGGGGTAATCAGTTCTTGTTTAACTTCTGTCTTCACCTTCCTTTTCTCTTCTGTGGAAGATGGGGTGGCCATCATCTTTTTAATCCAACCAATTCTGGATATAGGTGGTGTTGTTAACTTGCATACTTTCTCTGGTGGTGTTGTTAACTTACGTATTTTTTCTGGTGGAGTTTGAAACTCTTCTTCTTCTCCTTTTTGTGTCTTGGTCACTGGAGGTGGTGGTGATGAACTTTTCATCAGGGTCTTAAAATCTTTTTGAGTCGGTTGAGCTGTCTAATGCTTTCTTGTGAAAGATTTGAAGTCGCTGAACACTTGATCGTACCGTTGCAATTTTTCCGTTGCTGACAAATCGCTGCGATCCATCAACGACTGCAATTCGTGTTGTAACTGGGACATCTCGGTCAAGTGAGGATTGGGAATTAAATGCGGGCTCCGCTGTTCTTGCCAACGATGGAATTCAGTCCCTCGTTTGTAAGGCACTAAGGCCAGTTTTCGTCCTTCCATGAGATTCCAAAGTTCACGTCTGAGATCTTTCCACCCCAGAGACCCTTTTTCATCTTCTTGATCCTTTTTATCTTTGAGCCATATGTGAAGCAATAGCTCCCACGAGTCCTGTAATCAGTGGTGCCAATGTGGCTTTGAGTATGGGTGCTAACAACAGGTGCACAAATCCTCAGCGTTGTACCAAGATCTTTTTCTTTTGACGGATGGGTATTTCCTTTCGGACCATTTGGCGAAGAACGTGTCGATGCTTGGCTAAGCATTATTTCTGATGTGGAGACAAAGGCATCGTTCCTTTCAAGACATTTAGACAACATTCGCACACGGTATCAATGACGTCTTTGGAGGCGGTTTGAATGAGTTGTTTTCGCATAGGTGGAGGAGCTTTGGACAGGACGGACAACACGTTCCAATGTTTGGCTAAACGAGGAGGCGGTCCTTTCCTTTTCTTTCCTTTTTGGGTAGAAGAAGGATGGCTTCTGGGAGGTGACATCTTTGTTCCTGGGCACACACAAAAAATACACTGATGTCGATGACTTGGCACACACCCTTTTATCTTATTTTTTGGAGTAGGTCGACGAGTGTGTAACCAGTCTTTTTGACAAACTCGTAGACTATCGTTTCGTCAAAAATGGGAAGACTTTTTTCCCTATATCACCAAACAATCTTCTCGTTTGGTTGCTCCTCTTTCTCTTTGGACGATGGGGAATTTTTTGGGGTAGACATCGATGCTTTGCTAAGCATTTTTTCGGATGCCGGGTCAAACGACGAGACTGTCCTTTTCATTTTTCCTTTTCCTTTTTGGACAGGAGAACGACGGTGACGGTATTGGTGTACACCTCTTTTAGGGGACATCTTTTGGTGTTTAGGAGCACAAAAACACTGATACCCATCGTCTACCCCAGGTCTTTTTATAGTGGAATGCGTCGCCACTGATTGTCTTCACGTCGTATCAACTTGATGACAGGCATCACGCGTCGTGGAGGGGTTCACAAGGGACTAAATCGGGACAGTTCTTGCTTGGATAAATCCAGTAAACTCTGTAACACACCCGATTTTTTTGGACTTTGAATTTGGGGGCATGTACTTTGTGAGCAGCTGTCGCAGCGGCTAAAGAGGTGGAGGGTGTCACCGCTGGAGGAGAAGTTCCTGGAGACACGGGTATCCATTGTTTCATCAAATGAAGAAGAACGGGTGTAAAATTGGGTTTGTTTGGCATCACTTGCAAATGCGAAGTGGAAGAACCTGAGGCTACTGGAGACGCTTCAGGTCGTGTTTTGGGGATGTAAAGTTGCGCCCCGGCCGAAGTGCCTCTCTTGCGTGTAGAAGCTGCTTTCTGGGGTCTTTTCTGGGGCTTTTCGTTTTCTTTTTCTGTGGACTTTTCTTTTTCTTAGGCTGTGACCTGGTCTTAACACCACTGCTCTTTTTCTTCTGGGTACCTTTGGGTCGGTGAGTGTTTTGTTTTTCTTGGGGAGGACTTTGGGGGCATTGGGATCCCATTTTAAGAGGGAGCGAATGATGACACCTCCTAGAGAACTGCTACCTCCAGGTTTCAAAATGATTTTCTTTATGGTTTGAGTGTCGATGGGGGGGGGGATCTGCCAGTTGCGTCAAGGCTACTTTCTTTCCGTCAAAAAAGCGTTTGGTTTGATGTGGAATGTGAATGATGCCTTGTAGTAATTGACTTGCTGTCACCGTAAACCATCGTATGACTTCACTGAGACTGGCTTCTAAGACACGAGCACGTATTTGTGGATTTTTTTTTTTTTTTTCGCGACTGATGCCGTACAAGGCATGAATCAATTTAACGGGAAGATGAGACTGAAAGGATGTCATGTTGACGAGGTGTGAGACAGACCCAAAGTGACCGAGGTTTTTATAGATTTTTTTGTTAAGTCGACGAGGACGTGTACATTACAGGCCCTCCGTCTTGGAACTAGTGGTGAAACAAATGGGTACAAAATCGCAAATAATTGGGGTGGGTGGGTTTTAAATACGCGAATAAATGGACGTGTGGGGTTTGAGTGGCATCGTCGTACGCATGTGTCAGCCAAGGAGTTCCTAACTGTTGGCTAACACATGCACTTGCGATTTATCTCTAAGGCTTTTAAACAAGACCACGTAATGAGCATTGAGACTGATGGTGCGATGGGCTTTACTTTGTTGAAACAAATTTTGGGTGATGTAAATGACACTGGCATTACGATGATGCCCTTTGCGCGTAAACCACAGTTTAATTTCTTCTTCGTCTTCTCCTAACATATCGTCGAAGATGACCAAATGAGTTTGACTGGGGTCAGACATAACCCCGTCGTCTTCGCCTGGAATGCCTTCCACAAAGACGTTGGAATCACCTTGACTTTCTCGCAGAAGGTTGTACGCCGATTGCCACTCTTTGTAACACCACACGATCCACTGAGGTGGACGATCGATCAAATGATGTTTATGTTCGATCAAACGTTTGACAAGTTCGGTTTGCCTGAACCGCTGGGTCCAGCAATTAACAGGTTAAAGGGATGGCGAAGATACATGGTCTCCCAACTGGCACAATCTAAGTTTTTATCGATGACTTTGAAAGTGGTGGAAGAAGGAGCAGAGACAGCAGAGGAAGCCATAGTACACGGAATGTCACTTTTGAAACGAAGACAGACAAGACAAGAGTTTTATACCTTTTTCAGGACACGTTTAGTTAAAAAAAAAAAAAAAAACATTTTTAAAATGGAACACGAAAGACAAAACTACATAAAAGCCAAGTGGTTAAGTACGTCAATAAGATGCACATCAAAGCGATCAAAATGGAATATAAACAAATCACTGTACAACATTTTTGGTGACGAAGGTGGCATAGTTTGCCGCTTCTTTTGTCCAAGCCTCAAAACCAAAACCTTTCCAGTAACGTACATTTGGCCAGTGATGGTGTAAGTCACAAACTACACACACATCTTCGTAAACATCTTCAGTGACTAAAAGTTGACAAATCTTTTTTTTTTTTCCCGTTGAGGTATCGAGATGAAAGCGCAAGGCTTTTAACAGAATAAATCTCTCGTGTACATTTAAAGGTACCACCGTCATGTTTTTGGTGGTATCTCACAGTATAGACTGTACCGAGCCCACAAGGAATTGGCTGGTAAACGAAATCCCAGAAAGAAAGTCACTAAGACACACACCACACGTGGACCCAAATTCACTGGATGCAGTGCTCGTAGAAAGAGTTGGCAATCCACCACAGTCTGAATACTGTCATTGATTTCCTTCCACAGCAATCGTTGTATCACTAATGTTAACGGTCGTAGCATGGTATCCAGTTTTTATACCTCTTTTTTGTCGGAGGTAATAAATGTACTTTTTGCACAGTTCTGGTCGTACTCCGTCGACGTATCCAAATAGTTTAGTCACTAACTCATACATCATACGTCGCACAGACGTTTCCTCTTGAAACAAGATTTGTTCGTGTACAAGATTTTGGTAATCCTCTTACTCTTCCTCTGAATTCGGTGTAGTATGGCTAGAATGTAACAAGTAGGATGAGTAGCAACCAAAGTCTTCTGGTCCTCGTCCAGTTGAACAATGTCTGACCACTGGAGCGCTTTCACATAAATCAGTCCTCTTATAGTATTTAGGTACCAATGGTTCAAACACTGATGACGAAACGATGCAATTGTTCTTTGCGTTGGACTTGAATTTTGACCAACTCTCGGTAAATGCGTTCTCTCAGCTCCAGAGGCAAACCACCAATGTTATCTTGTAAAGTATCCATCCAGAGATTACTGAGGTTGCGACATGGTAGCCAGTTTTTATACTGTCTTTTGTTGGAAGTAATAAACATGGTGTACTCCAAGAATCAGGAATCACTGGTGTCGTGGCCAATAGCCTCGTTTATATTTGTGACCGAAGTAGTGTTCTCCCATAATCAGTCTTCGTTTACTTTGGAAAAGAGCATATCTTAAAAATGGAGAAATGATTTTTAGTTTGCGTTTCACTTGTATATTGACCAACTCTCGGTAAATGCGTTATCTCAACTCCACAGGCAAACCACCAATGTTCTCTTGCAAAGTATCCATCCAAAGATTACTAGGGTCCCACTAAAGGTAGGTAGTGACAGTGCAGAGACCATCGAGCATGTTCCATGTAAGCGGAATCCTTCTGCTCCCACTGATGAAGTGACACACCACAACTGAAACACTTAACTTTATTCCCTTCGCCCAAGTAGATAAATCCGGCTCTGGCTAAATCTTTGGAGGTAGGTCCTCTCAGATATTTAGGCCATTTTCCTCGGAAGGTTTGGAAACGATTTTCAAAGTCACAGTATTCAGGCAAACGCACAGGAAACGAATATTCTTCTTTCACAGGCTCATTTCGATGAGGGTAGGGTGAAATCCACAGTAGTTTGCTCAGGGCTGGATGACATCCGTAGGGTGGTAGCCGCATGGTTTCACGTGGAGAATGACATCGACAAAGAAAACCAGAAAAGTGAAAAGGAGAACCATAACGAGTGGCATCGCTTTCGCATCCGTCAGGTTCGACACGCACAATATCACTTTCCATGGTAGGTATTGTAGTAGTGGTAGTAGTAGTAGTAGTCATAGCAAAGTTCCCATGATGCGGTACTGAATCGCTGAAGTCATAGCGTACGGCATCCCTTCATCGCAAGGCACAGCGTCGCACTCCACTTGAGAATCACCAAACTTCAACGGTGTCTGTTTAAAAGGACTCATCTTTCTCCCTTGGTATTTGTAGTCGCAATGAACTCTCGGTCCTGGACGTTTTGTCCCTTTTTATATAGTCGTAATGAAGTCTCGAGCTTCTACATCATTCGTTTTTTATGCCTAGTTTTGGAAGTTTTCCTTTTTTTCTTCCTGGACAACGTTCCAGCCTTCTCTAAGGTACCGTCATACCTGTACCATAGTGTGATGGGTGGAAAGGCCATTGAAAGGTAAGGACAGTGCGGAGACCAAAATAGCTTAATCATTATAGATACATCGATCCATACGCAACCCGAGACAACAACTGAAACACTGTACTTCGTATCCCAATCCAGTTTCAGGTCCCAAGTAGACAAATCCTGTTCTAGCTAAAACATTAGAAGTAGGTAATCCTTCCCTATCGTGGGCCATTTTTTGCAACGTTTCCAATCGACTGACACAATCACAATAGTCAGGCAAGAAGACAGGAAATTTGTATTGTTTGAACTTGAAGTTTTTAATGGGTCTCTCACTCGATTCTTGCTGTGTCGAAGTCATCCTTCTTCTTGGTGGATATCGTCTTGGAACCATTTTTTTTTTTTATACCAGTGTGACCGTACGGTAAAATGAAGTGGTTGGGAAGTCGCACTCGCTTCTGGTACACGATTTGATAGACTTTTTCTAAAGGCCGACTGACGATTTGGTGTGTAGCTAAACGTACAATCTTGTTTAGTTGGTAGGTGGTCACTTGAAAATCTTGATCCTCTCCATACTGCAAGGCTTCTTTCAATACCACATGATTGGTGCGATGATTGAGAGTCAATCATTTCCCTTTACAGTCGGTGTGCACTTCTCCTTGTTTGTCCCGGTATTCGTAGCCGTAACTTTTAGGATCGCCACTAGGTTAGAATCTTGTCGTCTGGGTGCTTGTCCGTCCAGGCTCCTAAACGGTCTCCTTCAATGTCAGGGTGCCGGTGACCCAGGCGATCGATGTAGATGCAACTGTCCGTGTCAAAATACAACACACGATCTCCTAACAGTACTAAAGCTTCGTACAATTTTAAGCGAGCATGGGCTGTTATGTAAGCCGCAATGATGACATTTCCAAATTTTTCGGCTTCTACAAAGTCCAGTCCTTTTTCGTAATTGACTAAGATCAAGTTTTCATAATGGACGTCCACGTGTTTCATGTATTTGGTTTTGTCGTGAATCATCTGGAAGTAGCGGGAAGGTTCTGTCAAATACTCCATCTTGGGTAAACACGGTCGTTGTGCCATTTTTCCCCACAAGCAATTCAACATCACTTTGGCAAACGATCGCGTTCCTTCGTTTTTCTCCACGTGGTCAAAGTGATGCCTTCCTGCTCCAAGTATTTCTCTTTGAATTTCTTTTGGTCTTCGGGAGTCTGGCACCAGGAAGGATAGCCGCTGGTTTCTTGTTTCAATTTCAAAAAGGCATCTACGTAGTCTGCGAGAGTGCCTTTCTTAGTCTCGTCACCCTTGTGGTACTGTTCTGTCTTCGGAAAGTGGCAAATTTCGTACACTTCTAACAATTGGTATCCCAGGTCCAGAGCTTTGAACAATTCCACGCTGACCCACGTTCCTGTCAAGGCGCGTTCTTCCTGGGTGTGCTGACAAGGTTGGTCTTGGTTACACGTTTCGGCACAAGTACGGCACAAAGGAAAACATCAGCTTTCCTTGGCAATGGTGAGGTAAAACGGGATGGTACAAGTCCATTGGAGGCAAGAGTTTACATTTAATCAATCCTTCATATTGTCGAATGTTGTCCAGGTCGATGTGTTCTGTCAGCAATTGTGGGTGCCCTGCGGCAAAGTGACGATATTTGCACACGTAAGGATACAGAGAACACACTCCAAGTATTTGATTTCTTCTCCTTTCTCCTCGTTCGCGTGGTACATCAAACAGGTGGCATTCATCCGTCCTCCGTAGAAACTATCCCGTGGGTTTAGTGGGTCCACCAGCTTGGGATCGGTTTTCTAATAGTGATCGTATACGTGTTCCTACATTTCCACCATTTGGTATCCTTGCTATTCTAATTTCAAGCGCCGCTGACAAGTGGCCTCGTACCAGTCTTCCATGGTACGTTGTAAAAACTGATTTTTAGTGTCACGTTGAGGGTAACAGATTAGACATCCGTGAAATAAGCAACCGTTAAACTCGTACACGATCTTGGGGTTTTCTAAGTCCCACACAGCCACTGAATACGTTCCGATGGTCTTTTCACCTCCGTTTCGGGCGTGTTGGGTCCATTTGTCTTCCTTTTCGCACAAGTAATGTAGCCAGCGTAGGGCTTTGACCGAGTATTGACGTTTGATAAAATTGGTTTGAGGGCGGATGGCAGCCATGGTGTTCTCGGGCATGAATCGTTTGCTGTACACTAACGAACACGCTTTGGCAATGGTGCAGTCTTGTTTCAAAGGATCGATCCCTCCGTGCTCCATGAACAATTCTAGAAAGTTTCCACAGCAACCCCATAAAATGTCCATGTCGGAACGACAATACTTTAAAATTTCCTCCTAAAAGTCGAAGGGGTCCGAGACCTGAGAGTAGTACCAAGCGTAGAAAGCTTCTCGTTGTTCGGTATGCATGTTGTCGGTGTCGTAGTAGTGAGCATCAGGAAAATGGGGTAGAACGGCGTGTTGATTGGCTTCGGTATTGAAAAAGTGCCGAAAATAGCCTTTGGCCATTTCTGTCATTCCAAATGATTTAGGCATTCGGCTCAATGGCATGGCCCAGTAACTCATTGAATCTTTAAACTGCACTTGTCCCACTTGCATGGAAATGATTTTGGCTCCGTTCAAGGTGACTTTAGGACGTTCGGTGCTTTGTTCCGTATAGTATTTCAGAAGAAATTGTCTATCGTATCCCGAGAAATTGTGAGCCATCACCTTGGCATAGAGATGACAATCTCCGTAATGTTCGATGTCCTCTTGGCTCCACGTTTCGTCGATGGGGTCTAAGATCCATTGTACAAAATCGGCCAGCGTGTTAGGTCTTCGAAAGATTTTTTCACATCCTCCAGGAATCTTGCTACAGTGAGGGCAATGGCAAAATATAAGCTCTTGGATGCACTTCTCGGACGCTCGGTGAGCCACGCAGAATTAGGAATGTGAATGCCGGTCTCTTGCATGCATTCGAAATGGAAACAAAAATGAAATTGCCTTTCTTCTTCCTCCTCTTGTTGGGTTGGGTTTTTTTTAATGTAGCATTCGTGTTCCAAGTCCACAATTTGGTGAGAAATGTGACATCGCTTCTTTCCTGAACATATGTGCGCCTTGGCACTGTTGGTACGTATGACTTGTCCACAAGCAGGGCACAATCCTAGCAGTTGACAAGCATTTTCTGCTGTGAACCTTGCGTCCTCAGATGTTGTTGGTAACAGGTTGGGCTGACAAGAGTGCGCTGACAAACAGGGCAATGCACTCGTTCTTGTCCTTCGTCAAGACAGAGTTTAGAGGCCAAACATCCCTCACAATTCGATCACAATGCTTGTGTTGCTCTCGATTTTTATACCCATAGTCACATTTCTCACCATAAAAACAGTGTCCCAGGAATCCGGTGATACTCGTAATTGCATCGAAATGTTCAACGTGATGATAGACATGAATGTATTTTCCGTCTTTGAATCTTTGCCTCGAAACAACAGATGTCCACGCACTTCTTGAGGATGCACTTTCAAGGTGTAGCGCGGTGCCAAGACGTCTTGCAATGTTTGCATTTCTGGAATGCCACAGGGTGTGTCTTTAGATAGGCCAGCTTGCTGTAACAGGAATTCTGCTTCTCTTCGTTGTTTGGTTCGGTCCGATTGTCGAATGATGTCCCAGGCTATTTTTCCATTCTGCCGTGTCGTTCTTGTCGGCATACGTTCATCCCACCACGACGGCCCTGGCTAAACACATCTTGTCTTGAGGATTTTTAATATGGACAATGCTGCGCTTGATGCTGCGAAGTTGGTCCACCAATAACACTTTTCTGCGTTGTCCGGTCCATTTGGGAAGAGAAACGTGGGTCGTGTACAGTGTCACTTTTCCATCGGTGATGTGAAACTTGTCGTTGGATTGCTGTACGTGTTGAATCTTGTCGATGACTCTGGAATGTGTCAATTCTGCCAGGCTCCTAAACTCGATCCAAACGGGGGACTTCAAACTGTCGTGATAAATGGAGAGTCTCTAGCGATCGTCTTGTTTGGCTTGAAATTGTCGTTTCAGTGTGGTTAACAAAGAATCCCACACATCGGTGATGAACTCTTCTGCTTTCTCCAGTGGTACGTGGGACTTGAAATCTTTAAACTTCACCTTGTACGTGTAGGTCGTGGCTCTAATTTTTCTAAAGGAGTGTTTTTCCGTCTCTCGAATGTGTTGTTTTGAGGGGCTATTGGTGGCGGACTTTGGTTTGACGAAGACTCTCTAGGTCTGGATTCTGCTTCACTCATGTCATCCTCGAAATCGCTGGCATGAATCTGAGCCAAGACTTCGGCTACTGTGCGAGGCGATAGGTCACGTTTCTGCCTCTTACTTTCTCCTCCTTTCTCCATGCCATGATGCGATCGTTTCATCTTAAGTGCAAAATGTCAAATGACTATATTTTAAACACCATGGTCCCCTTTATATCAATGTAAGGTCAGTGTCTTCCCTATATAAAGGTCAGTGTCTTTTCTCTAAGTATTTATGTGACTCTCAATCCTAGCAGAAAGATGGAAAAGGCAACGCAGATCGAACTTCTGATCAGGTGTCAAAAGAGACAAAAGTGAAGATACCTGTTGTCATTGTCAAGAGAAAGGACATTGGTCTTCAGACTGCCCTGCGAAACAACAGGAGCAGAAGGTACAAAGGGGTTCCGAACAGGAAGAAGAGGTACCCTCCGAAAAGGAAGAACCCAGACACGTCCAGAAAGAGAAGAAAGAGAGGAAAAGAAAACTAGAAGTGAGGAAGAAGAAGAGGAAAAACCTGTGACAGTGAAAAAATTCAAAAAAGGAGAGAGTGAAAAGACAAATAAGATAAATGAGCTATTTAAAGTGTTGTGTTGTGAAAATGAATTGTAAATTTGTATCAGAGAATAGACCAGAAAGAAAAACGTAAGTGTCTCTTAGTTTTGTTTTTCAGAATAAGGACCTACACTCACGCACTCACACTTACATCATGGGGGAAAAAGGGATTTTGAGTTTTAATTTATTTTGGCAAATGAATACTATCTCTTTTTGAGAGACGTGGGTGGCCCTGAAAAGGGCCGTTGTGTGTGTTTGTTTGTTTTTTTTTAAAAAAAAAAACAAAAACTAAGAAATGGAGAGTAATGATATTTAACTGTCTTATCTCTTTGCCACGGCCAACGCCTTCTTCTGGACCTGTTATTGTCGATGATTTGGTAGAGATCACTAGGGTTGGTATCTCAGGCGTAGTAGATGTGTGGACGGGGTTGGACTGTTTGGCTCGGGAAGGTCTTTTTCTCTTGGGTTGTATTAAAGAAGTCTGATACAGTTGTTTCAGACTCCTTAACTCTGCCAAAATGTCTAAGAGTACCGTCACCGTTTGACTTTCACCGTCCTCCTTCTCTCAAAGACCCTGTTTCTTCTCTACTTCTTCTTCTTCCTATCGTTTTCGTCTTGCCTCTTCTTCTCGCTGTTGCTGTTGAATGAGAAAGCCTTGTTCTGGTTCTTTCTGCTGTTGTAAATATTTCTCCAATTCTTCTTTCTGTCTCTGTTTAAAATCCTCGACGTGTGGTAAGGAAGGAGAAGGCGGCAAAGGTGCTGGTACCGGAACAAATTCTTGTGAAGAAGAGAGAAAATCCACTAAATCCCAATTAAAATCGTTCTCTTCTGGAAGTAGAACCGTGTTTGCTTTGGTAGCCACTGCTATGCCATCAATCCTCGTTGCCACGCCCGGTGCACCCCAATTCATCCTCTTCTTAGTTTCCGTCATGTTCTAACTCTTTCGCATTGATTCACTGCACACAGATGCTAGCGAACCTATATAGGGAATGTGACGTCACAGGTAGCTCTCTTCGGATTGGAAGACAGACTCCGCACTCTGACTGAATTTTGTAACGAGTGTTAGGATTGGTGAAAGAACTCAATCCATTTCGATCCTCTCTTCCACTATAAATAACCTGGGTTCACTTCATTCCCTTCACCTGTTCTCGTCACAAGATATGGACTAATGTAGAATCGTCTAACCTCCTATCGTCGATGCTGTTCAACCCGGACTATCCCATGTATATGAACACCCAGATGACAGAGACAGCCCTTTGGGAACGAAGAATCTATGTGGAGAGACAAGGCTGTCTGAAGAGAGTCTTAATCTACGGCCCAGAGGTGAGACGAAGTTTGAGGAAGAGAAGATGATCCGTGCGATGCCCTCTATGTTAACTGAATGGTGTTAACAAAAAAACAAAACCCTTTTCAGGGCCACTCCACTGCCTCGAAAAGATATCGATTCTCTTGCCATATTTGTGTCTTTGTTTGTCTATGTCTACGTCTCTGAATATACGTACGTCTATATCTCTGTTGTATTGTCCCTACCTAGAGTAGCGCGTATTCAGGTCAGCCCCTTGCCACAGTGTTGCTAGTGTTCCGCCCGATTGAGGTCAGCCACTTGCAACATTGTTACCAGTGTCAAGTACCGTGATGTCAATTCCTATTGACTCTATACAGTCCCACCTATAAATTTTGACCCCATAGTGCAAACGACCAAATTTAACATTGATGTCTACGTGACCCTATAAATTTTGACCCCATAGTAAAAAACCCCAAAATTAACATTAGACCCAATTTGACCCTATATCGTTCCCATTAACAACTCACCTGCATCAGAAATCTCAGCCTATGCCGCCTAGGGGGATAAGGGAGTTTGCGTATCGTCGCCCAAGGCTGGAACAATGGCATTGGAATGAAACTCAGAGTTTGGCCATAATACATTTAATCATATATATTTCTTCGATTATACGACATTCGCTTTCTCGTTGCTATAACATAAATCGAGTTTCCATGTAGATTGTTCTGACAACTTCACGTCCCTATAGCCTCACAGGAAGTAAATGAACTGGAATGAGCAAAGCGCGTGTGCAATTAGACATAAAGACTTTTAAAAAGTTAGTATTTGTTTGGGTTTTGTCATGTCTCGAATTCCAAGAGTCAAGACGTACTCTACTTTAAGAATATGTTATAATCACTACTACCAGCCTATGTACCTGTCTACGCATGCGCTCGGTGTGTGAGGCGCCGTAGCGGCCAAAAGCTAGT
The DNA here is from genome assembly GCA_016617855.1 of Megalonaias nervosa. Classification (NCBI taxonomy): domain Eukaryota; kingdom Metazoa; phylum Mollusca; class Bivalvia; order Unionida; family Unionidae; genus Megalonaias; species Megalonaias nervosa. The sequence continues at coordinate 2,874 of JAECUM010021558.1, read as the reverse complement.
CCAGTGAGAAAGTTGCAGTTGAAATTTCGTTGTCGTATGTCGAGAAATCCAACATCACGTGTTGGATCAAATTGCATGTCCTTAAAGTTCCATTTACTAGATCGAGATTATAGATTTTATATCTTGAATTTTACAGTGGTGGTTTAAAGTTCTATTTCCTATGTCGACGTTTTACAGTGGATATTTTGAATTACGCAGCGGTGGTTGAAATTTCAATATCATATGTCGAGAATCCCTAATTCACACGTTGTATGTAATTGTTTGTGACGAAAGTTACATTTCATATGGCGAGTATATATTTTTCATCTGTTGAATTTCACAGCAACGAGAAGCATAACACAGTCCGTTCACGAGAGCGACGTCTAGCGAAGAAATTCATAGTAATTCTCGACCTGTGATGGTAACTTTCAAACTGTAAATGCATGAAATGTAATGGCGCCTCATAATTGAATACACGAGTGATGTATCTTAATAATCGATAGTATTTTGAATTGTTAAAGTGGACATTGTGTAATGTTACTTTTAACACCAACAATCATTTCACGATATAAAAATAAAATTCTGACAAGCACAATAAAATGTCCAACCACCGCTGTGTAATTCAACAGATACAATCTAAAATCTCAACATACGAAATGGAACTTTCAGCACAATCAATGTGATTCAACATGTTAAATTGAAATTCTCCATATATCATATTAAAATTTCAACAACCGCCGTGTAATTCAGAAGATACAATCTAAAAACTCGACATTGAACATCGAATTTTCAACTAGCGCTGTGTACTTCAACAGATGGAATCTAAATACTCAACATATGAAATGGAACTTTCAACATAAACTCTGTTAACCAATAACTAAATTAGGAATTCTCGACGTGACATTGAAATTTCAACCACCGCCATGTAATTCAAACGACACAATCTAAAACCTCGACATAAAAAATATAATTTTCAACCACTACTGTTTAATTCAAGAGATACAGTCTAAAATCTCGACCTAGAAAATGGAACTTTGAGGACAAGCGTTTTTGATAGAACACGTGAAATTGGAATTCTGGACATATGACATTAAAATGTCAACGGCAACGTTCTGATTGTACCAGCTTTTGTCCGCGACGGCGCCTCATACTCCGTGCACTTCTTAAGCATCTATTATCGCAAGTCAATTAGAGACAGAAAACCTGGTGCTCTAAATGAAACGAATGAATAATTAGAATATGTCGATTCGTCCGGAAAGGATATGTATCCAAGAATTTTATAGGCGTCCCGACAAACACTGTCCGCAATTGTAACTGTCCTCCATCGCAGAAGAATCCGCCAAGCAAAGGCTGGAGTTTTAATATGACTGAATCTGGACATGTCCTCTGGTAGCTCTCTGTTCTTTGTAGCTCTTTCTAACGTTTGAATTAAATCCTCCACCTCACTAGAACACTCCATACCCAGGAATTCGTATAATTTCTTTGCTTTATTCGTCCTATCGTCCATCATGTCTTCGTATATCAAGAATTTAAAACGACCTGGGTATTCTTTCATCAACTTTAAACCTTCTTTATAGTCAATGAGCATTCTTGAACACTGAGCTGCAAGATGACTTTTCATCAATGAATCCTTTCGCTCGAACCAGAACCAGCTTCGGATCCGCGACCAGATCATAGCCCTTGGATCACGGAATAAATGAACAATTTTCATATTTTTGAAAGAGTCAAGCAGAATCTTGAGATTGCTAACTGATAATCGCAAAACCTTAGTCACTATGTGGCGCGCTGAAATGCAGGATTTTTTAAGTTCTTGTACACAGTTATTCCCCTCTTTCTCTTTGCAGTCGACGAAAGACGAAAAGCTTCCACCTGTTTAACAACAACAACGCATATATATATATATATATATATATATATATATATATATATATATATATATATATAAGAGTAAAATATTATAGCAAATAAGTGAATTTGGGTCAACGAGAATTGAGCTAAATTGAAAAATGTGCCTTGTTGCCTTGTTTGGAGAGAAAGAAAAATAAATAAATAAACGAGGTGTCTGTCCTTTGTTATGGTCTGAGTACTGTTTATCTTGAACCCTCTGTATTGTATAGTCGATAATTTTATTTATATTCTGAAGAAGAAAAGAACACTCTTCGTCCTTTGAGCCTTCCTGAATTGTATGAATAGAGCAAAGAGTAAAATATTATAGCAGATAAGTGAATATGGGTCAACGAGAATTGAGCTAAACTGAAAAATGTGCCTTGTTGCCTTGTCTGGAGAGAATGAAAAATAAATAATAAACGAGGTGTCTGTCCTTTGTTGTGGTCTGGGTACTGGTTATCATGAACCCTCTGTAATCGTATAGTTGATAATTTTATTTATATTCTGAAGAAGAAAAGAACACTTTTTCGTCATTTGAGCCTTCCAGAATTGTATGAATAGAGCATGAAAATATAAAAAATAGTTGTGGGGTTACAACACTCTAGAAAAAGGGCAAACACCCATATAAGTACGAAATATCATGTGTTTCAAGTCATTTTATATTAAAGGTTTGACGAAGTCATGTCGTTTCCTTGACATTAACAAGAAATCGAGGCAACGTCGTGGAAACTAACAACGATATTTATGTAAAGGATATATAGTGTTATATTTATCCGTCCTCTTTTCGTCCGTCCATTCGTCACACATTTGTTAATTTGTGTTTATTTTGAATAATTCATATATTGCAAAGGTGGGGTGGTGAAACATTAGTACACAACAAACACAACTCTAGTCTGAGCCTTTCCATCATTAATTTGGTGAAATCAGATAAGTAAAGCTCACTATAAACAGACAACTTATCGTGTATTTATGAATCGTAGACATTGCTTTTAGCTCTACTAGTCGAAG